>JBBMJM010149739.1:0-10817 GCA_037832705.1 Centriscus cristatus
CCCAATTTCATTGCTGAATTGTTTTATGAACTTTATGTTCTATATTTTTTATTTAGTCACATTATTTCATTTCTTTGAACTTTTTTATCAGTAATGAACTGAAATGGTTTGTTACTGTAGAACTGTGAAATGAATATGAACGATGTGCATATGTATGTATATTTATGTCCTGATTGCTACTGATTGTTCATTTTTCTTTTCATAAACAAGATATCTCAGAAGTGAATGGAGTCACACAGGAAAAGTAGGACGGTGATTTTTTTTTTCCTCTTCACCCTGTAATTGGATCCTCATCAGCATTCGGGTTCAAGCTATTTTCCTAAGACCTCTTCATTTGATCATTATCTACAAAGCTGTTGTAGATATTATAGTCCATATTCCTTTTTCTCTGCCTTACAATCTTAATGGATCTTGTTTCAAAGCCTCAAGGACAGTCTGTGATCAGGCCGACGAGATTGCACTTTCCTGCTTATCTCAATCTACAGGGAAGTCTGTAAACATCATAATGCCAAATCACAATGATGCTGCGTCGCGCAGGAAACACACAGAGTGTTTGCTCTTACCTACTTGTGTTCTGTACCAGTTCCATATAGAAACGGTGTGTGAGAGCATCGTGGAGTGAATCCATCTCCTCCGCCCAGAGTCCCATGAACGGCGTTAATGACGTTAACGTGGTATTTTGCTGTCATGTCGTGTCTGGAAGGGCCGGTCAACATTTGAAGACACCCGCCGTCCGTCCTGACAAAGTGCAGCCGTTGCCTGAACACAGTCCTGTGTTTTGTATGGGGTGACCTTTGACCTCGTTCGCGTGACACCAGATTTCCTCGGTATCGTTATAGGTTTCTGCTCAGATTCATGAAGATTGTGACGACAGTCCAGCTGGCGAGAGTCACTTTGTGTTTGTGAGGCCGTGTGAGAACCACAGCTGTGGGACACGTCGCGTCCATGTTTTCCCCACAAGGCCTCAAAGCAAAGATTTGTTCCGCGCAGCGCAGCGAGCTGCACATATTCTAAGTGAATAATCTTAATAATCTCCGTACCCTGCAGTCAGCCTGAGATTTGCCCGTGGTGATTTAAATGATTAAGTGAGAAGTGCTAAATTTATCCATGTATGAAGGAGTTAAGTAAATGTGGTTATAAAACCGTCCCAATTAGCGGCAGTAGAACAGAGCGGGAACCAGCGAGGAGCTCGCCGTCGCTCGCCGTCGCTCGCCGTCGCTCGAACCCTTCCCGTCCTTTGTGACGTCGCCCGGTCTGACCTTTCTTTGACAAACATGTCGGAGCCAGCTGTCACGCGGACGCACTAACCTTTCCCCACACGGGCCCTCGGAGCCCGTAAACATGCTCAGCGGCATTGCATGTGACACCACACTCGGGGGCAGATATCTCTCAAATATGATTTCAGATGATTGAAAGCTTTTTGATTTAGAAGTGTATTCTCTTAAGCTAAGTGCTCTCAGAGACCATCAAGGAAATTTAATTGGCTCACTTAGAGAAAAAAAGCAGGTTTTCTGCCCCAAATGATATCAGATCTTAACATCCCAATAGAAATACATGGAATTGGATGGCCAACCGGGCGCCTAATGTCATTGGGAAATGCAATTTTCTGATGGCATTTCCTAAGTCTGCTCACCAAAAGCACAAGATTGATCAAAATCTTAATGAGCCATTTTCAGAAGTGGACTTTGGCTTTATGGAAGATTATGGAGCCAAACAAACCGTGAATGTTGACCTTTATAAAAGGAAAGTTTCCAGTGGGAGCGAGGCGACCAGTGAGTTCGAGCGCACTGGTTCGGGATTAAGGAAATCAGGTTATTGCATATGACTGAATGCATAAAGTGCCTCCTGCAGACACACAAACATGACAACAATCAAGCTAATGGACCGTGTTTGTTGTCTGTTGCGTAAGCGGCAAAGATCTGACTTTGTTTCATTCGTCTGATTCCCGGCACCGAGTGAAGTTAGCAGACCCTCGCTCGTTTGCTCTGGTCTGAATCAGCTGACGGGTTCTTTGTGGATTACTGCGTTTAGCACCGAGCCGGGACTCAGACTCCCGCTGGATTCAGCTGAAGCTCGTAGGTGTGAAACGGCCGGAGTGTCTCATCTCCGTCTGAGCACAAACACAAGTTCCAGGGAAACGCTGCGACTGAAGGGGCAGGGGGATGTTTGTGCTGAATGTGGGTCAAGGACGCGTCTCTCCATCGCAGCGCTCAGCTTGTTGACGACACCGAGACTAAAAGCGAAGACTGTCGCTCATTCCAGCAAAGCACTCAACGCTCGGTCTTGGCTCGGCGCAGCAGTCGCACCGCGTTCCACGTCACCGGGGTTTTTTATCAGTTCCTCTTCGTCCTCTACTGGAACGTTTGATGCTGGAAAGGTGAAAATGTGACTCAGCTGATGAGAAGTCAAACCACCCACAAACCCACTCAAAAGTCAGTGAACGTGTGCGTCCAGCAGAGGCTTGGTGCGACCGTGAGTCCCACACAAGCGTTCCAGAAGCGCGCACGTGCGACAGATGACGGGAGACTATGAACGTCACGTGTACTGATGAGTCGCTGCGTGGTGTTTTATTTTCTGCTTTCGTTCCGAATGCGCACACAGGCCAGCAGACGTGTCTTCAGGGAACATTCGGTGAACCTTGGAGAAGCTCTGAGCTCTGTCGGTGGTTTTAGGCAGCGAAGCAGCAAAGGTCAGAGGTGACGTGAGGAGGACGTAGGCAGCAGCTCGGAACAATCAGGTGGGCTTTGAAAACTTCACCCAGTGAGAGGTGTGTCCGTGGGGTGGAGTTTGGTACGGAGCGACGTCTCTTTCGAGTAGGTGTGTGTGTGTGTGTGTGTGTATGGCTGGGTGGGTGGGTGGGTGGGTCAGTGGGTGGGTGGGGCTGCCCCTCTGCTGCTGAGTTTACGTGAAACACCACGTCCTCGACTGGGCGTCGGCCGGTAACCGGGTCCTGTCCGATGTCGAGTGTCCCCTCGCGCGTCCTACCTGACTCACTGTTTGTCGTGATCGACACAGGAATCTGCTGTGCAATCACACACAAGGCTGTAAATCAACATCCCATATTTCCCCAACACGTCCTTTCTTTGTTTGGTCGGAGCGACTTTACCTGTCAGCTGGAACAACCTGGTGACAACGCCTGCTGCTCGGCGCAAGCTCGGAAATAAATCTGCTGCTTTATTCGACGAAGAGTTGCACCGAACTCTGCTAAATATGGACACGCTGCTGAAAGAAGAATGACAGTGAACGGAAGGACGCGTGCACGCGACGGCTCCTCAGGCCTCCAGCTCTCACGTGCTTCTTCTCGAAATCTCTCCGTTGCAGCTGCATGTTAGCGAGGAGGCTGCAGATTAGCATATGACATGACAGATTACATGAAATCATGTCTGCGCTGTACTTTATGACATTAGCTTCTTAGATGCAGGCAAACCCTCTTATTTAAATCTGCCGCGTGACACCGCACCTTTGATATGATTATTACTCATCTCAGCGACTTGACTTGGCCCCTGTCAGCGGCGGTCCCAACCCTCCACAGGCCAGACGCGGTGGCTGAGAATGTTGGTGAACAAAAGACGTCCACATGGTGCGCTTCCTCCCCCCGGCGACAGAAGTCTCACTGTTTGTCCTCAGATTCAAAAAAGAAAGTTGTTTTTTCCTCTTTCTCGCCGTCCAACTCATTAGTCGAGCGAGTCGGCCGGCCGCCGTCAGACCCGCTGCCCAGATGGCGCTGCAATCTGCCCCATGTAAAGACTGAATCATCGGAATCACACATCATCTGCTGTTTAACGCAAAATCACACTCCAGTCAAACACTCTTTTACAGCGTCACCATGACGGCAAATATTTGGTGTCGCAGCCCGTGTCGCAGATATCCGGTGTTTGCGTACAAGCCGGCGGTCTCCTGCTCTGTGGGGACGCGGGGATTTTAGCTACTTCTCTTCAATTATTCCCTGTGTCATCGGAGAAGCCCCCAACACCACTCGAGTGTCTTGTCTGCGCGCCGTGGTCTTTAATCTTAATTATAAAGCTATCATTACAGCATGAACCCTGGGCGGCCGGCAGCAGAGCTCTGGGCTAATCTGCTCGGAATCAATCAAACTAAGTTCTGCACCGGAGGACTTTTTCTCTTTTTCCCCCAATCAGGTCATTTTGATTCTCCCTTATCTCATTTTCATAATTATGCTCGTCCCTTCGCTAATGGAGTGAAAATGCTCCACTTTTCCAGGCTTCACGTGCTTTTCGATCTTTCAGCTGTGTTACAACCTTGAAACTTTGTCACCGTGAGTTTGTTGCCGATCTGACACATCAGGAGTTGTTGTTTTTTTTTTAAATTTGCTCCAGAGCTCGTTAACGGACGACGAGACAAAACCTGTCATTTATTCTTTGAAGGGGAGTGTGGATATGACGGGATGTTTCTTCTCAGACATATTTCTGTATCGGCAGCGGTGATCCCGATGAACTCCTGATCGGTATAATTCCCGGTACAAAGTTGAACCGACAGCCGTGAACTTAAGAACTCGCGCCTGCTGCAGTACAATCCTGTAGATAACCTGAGAGTCGACGACGGAACAGATGAAACCTCGTTTTAAACCTTCAATAGACAGCGCAGGTACAGCAGTCAACCCCCCCGCCCCCACCGACTCACACACACACACGCCGGCCACGGGACCTCGTCCTAATCCAGCACGAGACGAGGTGGAAAGATCCTGACAAGAGAACGTAAGGCAGATTACTCAAGGGTCAGAGGTCACGTTTCAGTAATACGCAAACCCTTTAAAATACCTTTTATTGGCGTGTGAGAAAGCCAAAGCGTGACTGTAATGCGATGGAACGGGGGGGGGCGTGGTTGCTCACTGCTTTTAAAATATGCAAATACAGTACATGCTAACATTAACCACTGCCTACATTATTTATCCTCCTGAAAAGTGTTTTATCAGCACTAAGCCTGCTTCACTTGACTTTTAAATATTCAAATGAGAGAGGAACTAAAATATCGACCATGCAAAAAAAAGTTGCCTTTTTCTTTTTAGATTTGATTTTGAAATTAACTCACAATTCTCTTATGTTCAGTTTCAAAGAGTTTATTGCAAATTCTGTGGAGCTGCACTTTTCTAAAGGAGTTGCTGGAGGCCAAAGATGATCAGTCGTCTGCGTGGATCCAACCCCCCCCAGGTCTGAACATCTGCTCACAGAGACCCCCGTCAGCTCTGACCCTGAACGGTGACGTAACAGTAACAAACCTGACGTGGTTCTTTGTTTAAAGGTGAACGATGTGGCGGTTCGAGGTTTGCTGCAACAGTTGATATTATCACTTTAAGTTGTGATTTCATCACAATTAAATGGCAAAGTGACTTGAACAATGTCTTTATATCTGTAGTTATTATTTCTTATCTATTTATTTCTGTACCAATAACTGCAAACCCACAGGAAAACCTTGAGTCCAAAATACACAAATGATTGGTCACATAAACAACTTTTATCTGTGATGAGGTTTTGGAAGGACGGAGAATCTTCTTCTTTGCGTCTGTTGAAGTGTCGAAGCTGCTTTCAGCCTTCGATCTTCTCCGGCTCTTTATTTCCCAACAAGCGTCACAAACGACGTCTGGAATGTGTCTGCTAATTTATCCTTTCCCTGTATGATATCCTGTCATCTCCTCGTTTGTCCCGGAGTGTCTCTAATCGGAGATAATCCCGGTCAAATCCTTTGATTGTGTGTTTGGACCTGATCCATCTCCAAAGAAGCAAGTTAATGGGCTTCATGGCTCTTGGTGTGAGGTCATTCATCGGGTGGATTGGATGTTTTAATAAGTGCTCTGTGTGAATAATAGAGGAGGGGACATTTAATTAGACAAAGTGTGGCCCGATCCCACGGCCGCGGCTTCACCCAGGTGTGATGTGGTTTCACACACGTTTCAACACCGTAAAGAGCAGAAACATGAACGTCCGTCCGTCCGTCCCGAGTGTTTTACAGAGAACAGCCTATCCGGTCCTTTCAGGGACTGAACAGAGGCTTTGGACTGGGTCAGCTGCTCCTGTCTGGTGTCTGCGTCAGACGTTCACCCAGCGGAATGAACGCATGAGTTCATGCATTGATGTTTCTCCAAATGGACTCTGGGGGCGCGTTGGCCTCTCTGTGTTAACGCAGTACAAATACTTTTGTCCATAAATGAATTCTGGATCCCGACAGGTTTGTCTCTGTCTGTAGTTCAGATCATTCAACTTCCTGCCTGAGGACAAAGTACCGTGAGTAGAATCAACCTTCGTCACGTTCCCACTTCAAAGCTCTAAGAGAAAACAAACACTGCAGACCTGGTTGATACCGACTCCTGCATCTAAAGCACATCAAGTCTCTTTCTTCTCTTTTATAACATCTGCTTGCTCCACACAAACGCCGTGCGTGTTAAAGGATCGGTGCAGTGAGTTTCCAGTCTGCTCTCCATGTTTCCTTCAGTCGCCTCGGACTGACTTCCCCCTGTTGAGACGTGCCCCCAGCACTCGGCTGTGATTGGCTGCTCGCCGTTCACTTCCTCAGACGCAGTAAACAGATGTGACCAGCTGAGAGGAGGCAGATGTGTTGTCGATCTGTCCTCTCGCCGAGGGAAAGGTGTGTTGACAGGAAGTGAAGGAGTGCTGGTGTCTGGAAACACTCAGGAGAGGAAGTCGTCTCAAACCAAAACAAAGAGTCAAGTATGGGCGGCGACAAACGACCGCAGTCGGCTGCCGAGTCAGGCAGAGTTCCACTCATCGGTATGTACTTTGACCTCAGGTACCTTTGACCTCCCTGGTATTTCACTGAGTGGCTGAGGTTCTGTTCGAGGACCGATCAGCCCGTCTGTGCATCACTCAGGAAGTTGAACAGTGAGAAATGTCACCTGACTCATCTGTGAGCGGAAAGATTTGATGCCTCCAGCATGAAAATGTGTGTATGCGAATGAATGAGGAGGGTCTTTTCTCCTCCTTTAACGTCAGGCTCGAGTGAACCGCTGGATGTGAAAGTGAAAGTGAGACGTTCGCTTCCCTTTTTCCGTCTAAAGGAGCTGGAACCCTGATCTTGGACGTCAGACAGGCTGTGGTTTTGTCTTACCAGCCCCCCCCCCCCACACACACACACACACACACACACACACACAGAAGGACCCCACCCCCATTGGAGGCAGATGGCTCCTCACCAGACCACGCTGGTTTCTCATCATTCTTTTGTTAATGAGGTCGTTAGCAACACAACGGTCAATTAAACATCTCGATCCACCTTTGTTCTGACATCATATCCACTTTTTTATCATCACGTCTGATGCAGCTCGGCCCTGTTTCCCCAGCAGAGGTGGACAGTTTGTGTTGGTCCACTCTCCTGTGTGAGGAGCAGCAGATCAGCATCTGACAAACTTTGTTTCAGTTCGTCTTCACCCTCTGTGGGAAGAACTTCGCCCAGAGCTGCTGCTGCTGCTGCTGCTGCACAGGAAGTCGTGTTGGCGAGAGGTGACTTCAGCCAGCTCGTCGAGCACTCAGCGTCACGTGCAGCGCTGCCGAGCACCGCCACCGCTGACAGTTCATTATGGGAGTCACATGTGTCAGCTCGCAGACGACTGACACGCTGCATGTTTACATCTCTGTTGTAGTGTTTTCTAGTTCGTCTGTGAGCCGCGGAGCAGCCGGTGCTACGAGGCAGACTTTGCCTCGGGGCTCGCCATAATGACTGTAAAAGCTGTACAGATTCAGGGGGAATGAAATGTTAAACACGACTTGTTTGGGTCTAATTGGTGCATCGGCTTTCCCTCCGAGTTTGGACTCAGCTGTTGAAAAGTGCCTGTTAGCTGCGCTGTCTCCTCGTACGCTCAGACCAACGAGTGTCCCACAGACTCGGGTCGTGTTCAAACTGTCACATCCTGACTGTATCCAGGTGTTTGGATCCAAACCACATGGGGGTGGGGTGGGGGGGTTGATTTCTGCAGGTCGGGCAGTCGGGTTCATCACCGCCGCCTGACTGCAGTTAGGTTTTTGCTCCTCTGGTCCCGGACCACATTGAGTCGATCTGAATCCGGTTCCGGATCTGGATCCAGTTCGCCTGCAGTGTGAACGGAGCCTCAGGAACATGGTGGTGATTTCACACCAGCTCGTTCACCAGCGCGCACGGAGGAAGAACGTGTGTCTTTGTCTTTGTGCCTGATCAGTAAGAAAAACTGCTGACACAGATTCACGTTTAGAAAAAAAAGCCCTTTGATTAAAAGCTTTTTCATCTAAAGGATGAATCTTCACCTGCAGCGCTCGGGTTCAACCGGAGGCCCGGCAGAGACGGGAGTTTCTGAGGCAGCAGTTTATCGGCCCGTCAGGCGGGTGCACAGATGACAGGTAGCCCTCACGTCTCTCCCCCTGTTCTTTACGGGATGAAACCAGCAGATCTGGCTCCCAGCTACCGTCCCGTGTTTGCATCAAAGCCTCTGCTCGGAATCTGCTCTCAGATTGTTGCCGTTAAATCAGAGCGGCTGCTCGCAGCACGCAGCTGCAGAAGACAGTGAATTCATCTTGTGGTGAACCCCCGGCTGCCGAGAGCGGCCCCCGGCTGACAGCTCGTGCCTGATGTTCCTTCCACCTTTTAGAACCGAACCAAGAGCCGATGTTTTACTGAACAGGTGAGAGATCCTTTCAGCCGTGAGCTCCCGGCTGCTGGTGCGAAGCAGGAGGACGTCGGCGTCTGTGTGTCATCTCTCTCGCTCAGTCCCGACGGAGCCGCCGGTACACGTGTGTTTGCAGTTGACCAATCAGGAAGCTTTAAATTCAGCGGCGCAGCCCGAGCAGACGTGCAGGTGCCACACCGGTTGTGCTTCCCGTCTTAATAAATCAGTGTGAGGCTTCACGCAGACAAACTCAACATCCAGTTACTTTAATGAGTTGGTAACCATGGCAACTACAGCTGCTCCCAGCTGTGTTTAGCACTGCAAATACCCCTTGTGCAGCTTGTGTGTGTATTTGTGTTGTGTAACACATCATCAAATGGATGTTTTTAGGATTTGCAGTGAACCATTGATCCTCAGTGCAGAATTCATTGAATATGTTTGACATTTTGGGGGGGGGTTGAGCTCTGAATTGTCCTCCAGACAGCTGTTTATTTCAGTCCCACGCTCTATGTTTGTACGTTTCCAGTGTCGACACAGGATTTCAAGTTTGCTCTCTGCTGGAGTTTGAGGTTCATGATGAAATCCCAAAAACACACCTGCAAGTGTTCACAGAAACATGACGACACACCGAATCACCTGACACCTTCCGAGTTTCTGCTCTTAAAAAGCAGCACGAAGTCCGAAGCACACGAGCCGGTTTCTCCTTATTACACTGATCAAATACAATCTCACATTCAAACCCTCTGATCAGGTCTGTGTAGATTTCTTGGCCTAATTTAATAGACACAGTGTCCAGCAAAGAAAGATGTGCTGTGGAATTTAATGAGCCCCGTGGTGCAGCTCGTCCACCCGACTCCCTCACTACATCACATCCTACACAGACAATCCAGCTCCTTCTAAACTGGTCGTCTCTCCTCCAGCAGTGCAGATAACCACCGATCCACTGAACCAATGACTTTGATGAAAACTGATGTTCGGAGGGACGATTGAGTACATTGGCTCATTAATAGCTGGTCCACATGCTGAGATGTTTCTGGAATGGAAGTCTTCTGTCCGAAAAATGTTCCTTATTGTTTCTTCTCCCTTCAGAAGCGGCCGACTGCTTCATCTGTGGAGATGCTGAAGTTCAAACCAGAGAACCGCTGAGGAATTTCTGCGACTGCAAGAACCTACTCGCCCATCAAGTGTGTCTGTCCACGTGGATCCTGAAGGTGAATTTACATTTCAGGTCCTCGACGTTGAACGGAACTGACCTGAAGTCCCAATGAAAGCTGCCGTGTTCCGTCGGTGGTCTGAGATGGAGGACAGCTTGAACTCAGTGAACCTGCTGAGGAACCAACCCGACAGCGGCTCTCAGCTGCTCTCATTTCTAACACACTGAAAACATTTAATACCAGTCGGGACAAAAGAGACACCGCCGCTTTGGGAAGTGAAGGATCGAGTGTCAGTGTAGCTGAACTCCAAAGGTCAGAACGTTCCGACCTCTGCTTCATCAATGTTGACTGTAGTTTATTTGTCTTCAAGCCGGCATGAACCCGCCTCAACACACAGACTTTCCCAGCGTGAGCTGCCTTAATAACCCTCAACCGGCCAATCAGAGGTGACTGCGATTACAGATGTGCTCCAGTGGAGGTGTTCACCCGCGTGGCTTCAGGGATGTGCTGGTTCGGGGCTGGCAGACGTCCGACACACAGGAACCCACTGTCTAATCAGCAGGAAAACCCCACAACACAAACAAGGACCGTTGAAACCTACAACGCAAATGTGTCCGCTCGATGCAGAACAGCGTCAGTGTGACTGAAGCTCCTGGCTGACTCACAGGATTGATAGATAGATTCATCTCAGTGTGAATGTGTGAGCGTCAGAAGAAACAAACCAGAACTTAGTTTTTGTCCAAATCAAAGGGAATCTGTCAGTGATGCTGAATATTATCTGTGGTCCAGACTGAACGGTGGAAGGAGTGTGAACGTGATGGCGTGAACACTCGTCGTCAACAACCCGTTCAAACAATCTTCCACTTGTGCGACGCCGCGTCTCTTTGGAAACTCCACAAATGGACGACAACATGATCCAGCGGACCCTTCATCAGCACCACCGGCTGTCAGGGTGAAGAGCCACTTCCATTAAGTGTGCGTCCACACACACACACACACACACACACACACACACACACACACACACACACACATGCTCTGCTCAGAGCGTGTGC
>JBBMJM010149750.1:0-10817 GCA_037832705.1 Centriscus cristatus
CACACACACACACACACACACACACACACACACACACACACACACACACACACACACACACACACACACACGGCTCTGCAACAAGTAGTTAAACGTCATTCATGGTTCTTGCCGTTACAGTGACATGCTGCTCAAACACGCCTCTGAGATGGGCCGTGAAACAGGGAGGAGACACACGTGCACTGTGAAGTCCATACTCGCCCACAGGAACAGTAACAACTGTTTGAATGACTTTATCAAAGTATGACACTGGTGTTCACACAGCAACAGAATATCAGGATATTCAATATTATTCATATTATTGACTGAAACGATGATTAAACTACAGTTAATACATGAATTTAGTGTCATTTATTCACAAAACTAAATCAGGGCAAAACAAACAGACCTCTAAAATATTAAACATATAGAAGTATAGACGTTTATGCAGAAACTGTTTGGATAGAACTGCAGTTGTCGTCATGATTAATTTCAGTCCCTAATTTAATGACTCACTTGTCTCCAGTGATGTAGCTGATCTTTTTATTGTTGTTTCTTTAAATTAAAACTCCACAGTCACTAACACACCAACTGAACAACCAGCTGGACTGAGACAGCCAGAATAAACTGCTGCAGACGGATCCTGAAGCGGGACCCTCTGAGCGCCCGATGAAGATGTGTGTGCGTGTGTCATATATAACAACACACATGTGTCCAACGTATTCCTCCGCCCGCCGGACTGTGTCACTGACAAAAGCCAGGGGGCCCCCCTGAGGGGCCGCGCACGGCAACAAACCACTGACACATACTGGAAGAAAAGAGTTACATCACTTTACCACACAACAGCAAACATCTTCCCACGCTCCCCCCCTCCCTGGTGCCCCCCCCTCCCTGGGTCTCTGCCTGGGTTGAGTCTGTTTCACGATGCAGCTGGTGTACAAAGAGCCAGGAAGCATCATCACCTCCTCCAGTCCACATAAAAACACACACCAGCACAGACAGAACGCCAGAGCGGCTTCAGGGTGAAAAGTCCGTCTGATCACCCAGACTTGAGGAAAACGTCACAATAAACAGACAGAAATCAAACCGCCTCCACCTTTGACCTCTGAACACAGTTTATCAGGGACACTGACGTCCTCAACGACCTCAGCTTAAAACCTTAAACAACAAACAATGGAATGTTAAAACATCAGTCCAGATGGATTGTCAGTCACGTTTGAAAGCATGCGAACAATGTGCCCTCCCCACCCCCCAGTGGGTTAACATCAGTCACCACTGACAGGAGTCATTAGAGCGTTTCTATTGGAATACTGGCTCTGACTACACCCACGTTCACGTCGTGCCTCCATCCTGAGGACTTGGAACGTCGATGTGTCCTGAGCACGCAGGCAGTTACCATGGAGACACTACAGCCAAACCCAAAATTACCACTTGGACCCCGTTTTCCACAAAATACTCCATTTAATTACTGGAGTTCAGATGTGAACATGAACGCCATGTGGATTACGGCAAGAATACAAAACACAATTCATTGCGTCATCAGGTGGCAGGGCGGGACAGCCCCCGAAAAGTTACACCTTTCCCAACGCAGTCCGGCGTCCGTGGCCTGGGCGCGTTGGACGCGAGCTGACAAAGTGACAAAAGTACTGGTTCTTTTCAGGGAACAAACAGAAGTTAATGACCAAAGCTGGACGCAGTGATGGCCGGGTGGTTGGCGCCCAAGGGATGGGGGGGGGGTGTCAAAATGAAAATGACTTTAACATTAGGGAACGTGAGAACACCAGTGTATGATGGACTGGAGGTTCCAAAGCTATCTGGGAATCTCTTGTCAGTGGGAGCTGCTGTTAACATGGGGAATACGGTGAAGTTCAGGAAGTCTCTGCTACATACGAGGAAAAGATGGAACTCCTAAAGGAACGGGAACACAAAGAGCTGACGGGCTTTATCAGCTGGATGTTGAAGGAGGCTCTTCCTGTCATAGTGCGTCAGTGGCCACACCACCAAGCTGAAGGAACTGAAGTATCTGGTGAATGGAGTGGACCTCTGCAGAGAAAGAGGTTCCTTTCTGTGAAGGATGTGTGGAAGGCAAGATGTCTAAAAAACCCCAACATACAAGTCAACTGGAGGAATTGGTTCCAAGCACAGGATGCAGTTGATTCATGCTGACGTCTGTGGTCCCCTGTAGACTGAATCAATAGGTGGAGCAAAGTACTTTATGACCTTCACTGATGACTACTCTAGGTGATGCAAGGTATACTTCACGAGACCGATCAAAAGGGCCCCGACAAGGTACGGATATGATGAGTATGCTGACACAGTGACTGTTGATCATCATGCCGGTACGTGTTGTGTGACTGAACCAACCACACCGACAGAAGCAATGTCGAGTCCTAATGCAAAGAAATGTCCAGAGGCAGCTGATTTGAAGTACGAGTCGCTGCTGGAAAACGAGACATGGGACTTGGTCGAGTTACCAAAAGACAAGAGAAAAGAAATGAGTCTTTCTTCATCAGAAGCATTATATCAAAGCCATCCTTTCTAAAACACTGACAAAACAAAAGTTTGAACATCTTAGGGGAGAGACTGGACTTTTCCCCGTATAAGGAGATGTTGCTTGACAGGTGAACGCCGAACGCTGCCTGGTCAAAGTATGTTGAAAATGATTGTGTTGTGAAAAAGGAGTTCCAGAAAATGATTGTCACTGAAAATGTGTTTTTTCAAAGGTTATCTGTTTGTCTATTGTTAAATTAAGTGTGGGTGTTGAGTATAGTAATTGACCGATAGATGGCACTGTTGCGCTCTGATCACCCTGTTCGGTAAAGTGAAGAAGTTGCATCGATCTCATACTTTAAACATTTTGAAAAGCCTGGAGTTTAATTTTTAGTCCTCATATTTTTCTGAAGCCAAATATGTGCCGGATTCAAAGACTTGGGTAGAGGGTTCCGTAGAACATCTGCGGTTTAAGTTGACATGTATCTATTGGTAGAAATTATAGCAAACGTTTATTCACCACATTATCAATGGGAGTCTGGCATTCCCAGGACAGGAGGTTCAAATGTCTGTTTCGTGTAAAGACGACTGCGCGGACGACTTGTACAAACACTTCTGATCCGTCGACTTTGGAAAAAAAACGAAGGTAACTGAAAAATGCTGAGGAAACATTCACCGTAGTGAAGTATTACTCTGAGAAAAGTGCAGCAGCGCCGTGTTTCCGCCGCGTCTGTGTAGACTTCCAGCAGATGAATGAACCGGGGACTCACCGATGGACACCAGCTTGATGTTCTCCTTCTCCAGGAACGCCAGAGCCACCGACACGTTCTCCAGCTTCATGTGTCGGATCCGGGGCTTCGGGTGGTACCTGCTGTACATGCTCTTCTGGCTCAGGACCTCCAGCAGGGCGATGAGCCTCACGCCGTCGCCCAGGTCCTGCTCCAGGTCCAGGATCTCCTTGTTGACGCACTTCAGGTGCTCGTTGACCCAGCGGGTGAACGTGTTCTGCTGGATCCGCTTCCACTCCGCGTCCACGCCAGAGTTGTCTGTGGTCGGCATTTTCGCTCTCCTTTCCGTATCTTTTCAACAACTGCAGTTTGGGCTCTGTCCGGACGTGACAGACCGTGTCCCGGTGTCTCCCGCCGTGCTCCCGCGGCGGGCTGCTGAACTTCAGCTACTTTCAGCTTCGCAGGCTGCTGCTGCTGCTGCTGCGTTCAGGATCCGTTATGAGGGCTCGGACAGAGGTGCTTCCTCTTCTAGTGTAGGTCTGCCCCGCCCCGTTCAGGGACATGCAGGTACTCATTATAAGACGGCGGAGGAAACGTCTGGAAAAATACCCCTGATGTTGCGTTCAGGTGCCTGGAAAAAAAGTCCTGTCGTCATGTTGTGTTCAGTAGTTTCGGAAAAGTCCCAATTCAAGTTGAATTCAGTAGTGTGGAACAAAGTCCTCAATCTTAATGCTGCGTTCATGTGCCTATACCTGGGGAATGACCTATGCTGAGTTCACTAGTCTAGAAAAGAAGTCCTCCGCCTGAAAAAGTCCTCAGTCATCATGTTCCGCTCTGTAGTCTGAGGCTTGTCCCATTATGTGTTTAGTAGTACAGCGGGAATCAAATCCTTCGGTTTGCGTTCGAGTGCAAGAAAATATGAACGGTCTTTATGCTGCGTTCAGGTACCTCTGCTTTGAAAAAACGTCCTATTTAGCGTTCAGCAGTCTCGAAAATAAATACTGACTTCATTTTGAACCTAGTAAAATGTCATAATCCTGCGTTCAGTAAACGGAAAAAAGTTCTGTCTTGTGTTCAGGTACATGCAAAAAAAAAAAAAAAAAAAAACCCTTTTCATGTGGCGTTCAGGTGACTGGAAAAAATGTCCTGTGCTGACGTGTATAAACGCCTCACCCCAAACAATGGAATGTAATTCTGTCACCAGTTTCTTATCTATCAAGGAAAAAAATCTCACAGAAACTCCTGACTCTTGTACTCAAGACAAATTGGATTGTGAGTACTGAACAAAAACAAAATACAATAAAGTTAAATGAAGTAAAATATTCAATGTAAATAGATCAATGTACGTCAACTTTCATGTCATTTTAAGTTAAAAAAAAAAAGGAATACTGTTCTCTGTAGAATAATTCAGGGAGGTATTGGTCAGTTCGAGGTTCTGTCCTGAAGCACTGTGAGCGTGTGGATGCTGAATGAAGATGCTGGATGCCGATTTGGTGGGTCAGCTTGCTACAACTTTAATCCAAACTGCTCTGCATATTCATTACATCATCGTCATAATCTACATCGCTCCCTCATATGTCTAAACAATTTTTAACAAAATAGGTCTAGTAGCACATCAGTCGATAACATTTGTATTTTACAATTCTCTGTAGTGTTGCTCTTTAAACATCAGGAATATTTGTTCGTTGTCTTTTACATCTTCAACACAGACGACAGAGTACACAAACGATGACAAAGTCCAGAGTGTAAATCAGAACACACACTCACACATTGAAATAATGTGTGTGACGACACCTCGGCGGAGACCTGACACGTCGCAGAGGCCAAGTTGGAACGGTGGAGATCAGCTGCCACCTCGCCGTCCAGCTACACAGCTGCTAACCTGGACACCGCCACATCATCACCACGGACAGGTGCAGCGTGTCTGACCGCACCTGTCCGTGAAGCCCAGCGAGGTTTGTGTTTGAACTTTGGCAGAAACGGCTCCTTGGGAACGTGAGCCCTTTACAGAAAACACCCGATGGGTCCACGGACCTTTGGACGCCTCAAGGAGCAGCCGTCCGTCCCACTGCTCGTGCTGATTTGAAGGCTGTCATGAACACGTAAACAAGCCGTTGAAGATCGAGACCCACCAAGTCGTTACACACCGGACCTGCTGACGGTACCGCAGGAGGTCAGAGTGCTGTTGAAATCACTTGGATCGGCCCCCTGGAGACCCCGATCCATCAGCACATCCACAATGTGGCACAATGACTGACTGATCATCCTCCGAGTGCTAACGTGGCTGATTCTCCGCCTCCAGCCGGTTATTAAAGGTGTTAGAGGAAGAATAAAAAAACGCTTCTCCACACACCTGCCTGACAGACAATTACATCAAACGTGTGTTTGTGTGTGTGTGTGTGCGTTTCAGAGAAAAGCATGAGCAGGATTTGTGTGCACAAACTGGTGTTAGTTACGTCAGAGGCACTTTGACCCCGTTTCCTCTGTGCCCCTTGTAATGACAAAAATAACATCAAAGTAACTTTTATTTCAATGATTTGGTTTCAAGTTTCAAACCCGCTCCCTCCACAACGCAAAGACAAACACCGCTCAGACGTCCAACACGGCCGCCGGGAATCACAACAGAGCAGACGACGCTCCAGGGTCCGCTCAGGGTTAGTCATCCTTTGTCATCCTTTCCTTTCACTGTAAAGATGTGTGGTTTCATCTCTGTCCGGCTACATGAAATCAGAAGTGATAAATCATCCGCTCCACGTGGAAAGCTGCTTTCTGGAACGGACCCCAGCTGTTTGTACGACAAACATCATTGGGGGCGTTCGTGGGAGCGCTGCGGGTACCAGCGGCGCTGCTGTGATACGCCAGCGGCACGTTCGAGACTGAGGCATCAACAAGGAATTTAAATGAAAACTGTCAAAACAACATTGGTAGTTTGTTGGTGAAACGTGGAGAGTCGAAGGCCGACTGACGGCCGATTAAATCCGACGTGACTGAGGTTCGGTGGTGAACGGCGCCCCCTACTGGACTGAGGGCTCCAAGGGGTTGTGTGTCACACGGGCAGGTTGGCGTGCTGGAGGACAATCTGTTAGCCAGGAATTAGCAGAGACCAAAAAAAAACCCAAAAAAACCCTCAACCAACCACCCCCACCATGAGCAGAGAGCAGAGCTTCAACACAACCCCCCCGCTGCAAAAACAAAATAAACCACAACGCTTCTGACGGCTCTGTAGAAACCACGACCTTTATAATCCCTCTACAATTATGTACAATTAGACTTTATACAAGTAAAGCTCTCCTCACAACCCCAGGTGTGTGTGTGTGTGTGAGTGAGTGTGTGTGTCCTATGTAGAGCTGCTCTTAGAGAGGTTGGGGTAGAGGATGGCTGCTGTCGCGGCGACCATCACGGCAATGACCGGCATCCAGGGGCTCCAGCCACTCTGTGTGAGGGAGAGGTCACACGCGCACACGCACGCACACACACACAGACACACACACAGATAGAGAGAGGCGGGGACAAAGAGAATGTCGTTACTCAGCTACATCACCTCCAGTTCTGTTCGCTCCGACGACACTGAAACCAGAGAACCAAGAGCAGAGAAGATGAACAGAGGGAACGAAAAGAGCAGAAAGAGTTGAACATTAAAAAAAAAAGCCATGAAGCCAAAAGATTATATTTCTTTCTCGGTCATATAACCTTTAAATTAAAACTGAATGAATTGTTTAAATGATATCAAAGTAAAGGCAACATGCTCCAGCTGCAGGTCTCAGGACGATGGACTGAATCGTGTCCTCAACACGTGGACGGATCGACTAGTCACACTGCACGTCCAGTCAACCCGCTGCGTCACATCGCTGACCAAGTCAACGGGGGGACGCAGGTGAGTCGTGGAACACGGCTGGACTTGGATTTAGACGTGTGGAATATAAAGTGAATATAATCTTTGGGACTTTACAGGCAGGAAAAAGAGTGTATGAGACCAGTGGAGGCAGCGATGTGACAAAACCTGAGTAGAAACAAACAGGACAGACGAGATGGATGGTTGGAGTGGGAGGGAACTGAAGTCACCAACGGCAACCACATGAGGGCGCATGCATGAGACAGACAACACGAAATGAACCACAAACCCCTGAACGGACAATAATAGAGTCAAAAATAAAAGCATGAGACGCCCGAGAGTGAAGGAGCTGTGAACAAAGAAGGGTTAAGGAGGAGGCAGCAGGCCGGAGGAGCGCTTAGGTCACACGTGCATGAAGATGCTGTTGGATGGAAAACTGAGGCTCAAGAGCTCCGAGAAAACCCAGACAGCTGATGAGGTTTTTTTTTGGTTTTCACGTAAACTGACAAATCAAACGTCTGTGTGGTGTCACATGTCTGAAAACCCATTTAAGGTTTGACCCTTTAATCCCAAGCACCATGGAGCACCATAACTACGTGGCTGTTTGCAGGCAACAGTTCCTGAAAGCTGAGAAGAGTCACTCTGTGTCCTACCTGGTGTGAAGAAAGAAAGATGTGTTGCTGTCATTACGGTAATCCCAATCGCTTTGTACCGTAATGACAGCAACTTAAGATGTGCAGTGACACAGCTTTCAGGAACCGTGCCACGTTTCCTGCCAATAGTCCCATAATGACGTAAAGTATGCTAGTGTCTGTCCTACTAAACCGTTCTGTTCCGTTTTCACGTTAACTGTCAGAAATCAAACATCATGAAACGTGTTTCAGTTGAGTTAGCTCATACATGAGGTAAAATGTAAAAAAAAAAAAAAAAAAGAAGTAAAACCTTTAACAGCTTCACTTTAGCATTTCCCACACAAATCCAATAGGACCGAGTTGAACAGGAAGTCCCTTCTATGTCCTTCATCAATGAATCTAATAAGTGGTCTGCAGGCTAACTAATCGCTAACAGATAACCGGCAGCTAATCGCTAACATCTGCTACCTCGAAGGTTCGATGCTAAAAATACCAGCAGGGCCTGAAGTCTCCTTCCACACAAAGAGACTTTCTCCAGGAGCAGAGACCTGCTGCAGCGAAGCAGGAGCAGCAGGGACGTGACTGTGCGACATGCAGTTAGAGGTGCTCAAACACACGGACCGAGCACCGTGACGATGAAGATGGAAACGGAAGAGGTGAGAAGAACGGCCCGCTCGTTTGAACTCAATCATGACCAAATTGAACATGTCCCGTGGAGACATTTCCACTGTACGGGGTTCCTCACACAGCAGGACGGTGTTCTCACCTGCTACCTTCCCTTTCCATGGAAACAAACACACAAAAAGAGAAGAGAGAGTAGTGATGTCATGTCGGCGTGTACCTTTCTACCACAACTGGCCGAAACACCAGTACAGCAGAGCCAGGACAAGGCCCATGAATATGGCTTGGACAGGCTGCAAAATGGATGGCTAGAGGGGCGGGGGAGAGGGACAAGAAGAAATCAGCCGCAAATCAAACCAAACCAACATGGAGGATGGAACAGCTACAGCGAGGGAGGGGGCAGACAGAAGAGGAGGGGGTGTGTCCAGCGTCCAATCAGGCGTTTGTGCAAAGCAACACCGCCACACCTGCACATTCAACATTCACGACCAGCACACCGACACCAACAGAAAGAAAAGGGCCGGGGACCTCTGAGGCCACGCCCACACGAGACGAGTGGAGGTGCAAACGTTTCTCATCCGATTGGAGGATGTGATTCAGCCTGTGAACCCCATCATAGCTCCACCCCTCCATTAACCCCGCCTACAACAATGGCGGCCTGTGATGTTGCACTGACTCTGCAGAAGCGGCTGAGCGTGATGAGTCTTCTGCTCCTCTACGACCACTGTCGTCTCCTCCTTCTCGTCTCTCGTCATCTTCTTATTCTGTTTGCGGCGCACTTCTGTGGCAGCGTGACACTGCCACCCACAGGCCTGGAGGATGTACTACAGCGTTTGCACCGGTTTGTGTCTCCGTGTGGACATGGCTTTCATCTGTTCGCTGCTGACGGATCAGACATGCTGCAGCATTTTTCAAAGAAGTCACTTAAAAAAAAAAAAAAAAAAGAATTCAACAGATGCGCATTCATGAAGAATGCTCAGAAATACTGAGAAGCAGATGCAGTTGACGTTTAACTCCAGGTTTTTATCATGGTTTGGTCCATGTGCTGCACATATGTTGGGATGCATCTCGTTTTACACTCTGGATCCAACTACCCGACTGCTCCAGGTGGAGTTTCACTCAGATTCTCTTTGGAGTCATTTCTAAGGTCAAACTCAACGACTCAATAAACCAGGAAGGAGGAGGAAGTAAAATGACAGGGGTCCAGGATCACGCACTGATTGCTTTGGTCTATTCAGGGACTTGGCTGAGATTTGTTCCTCTGGTCCCACAGTTCCTGAGAACATTGGTTCTGTCGAGCTGCTCTCAAACCTACAGACTTAGTGTCAAGTCCAACTGCAGTTTGTTTCATATTCCTGGTTGTGTGGACCAGAACAATCCAAATGAAATGGTCTGGATGCGAGCGGAGAACAACAGAACCTGAACGACTCCGGTCCTGTATTCATATATAGAAGCAGGTACATTCCGACTGCGTTTGCTTTTTGGTGAGTGGACACTTCTGACCAATAAGTGGAGAGCATGTTATATCACAAACTGACATGAACTTTGACAATGCTGTACATTCATTAAATGATCCAGATCAGAGCAAACGATCTAAGTTTGTCTATTTTCATCGAGTGATGTCCAGACATCTGTGAGAAGAGGAAGAGGATGTCACCTCAGTTGAGAAACATGATTGTATTGTCAGCTGTGTTTCCATGATGATGAATTGAATGTGGTGTGTTGAAACCACGAGAACTCTTCTGTTTAGGTATATTGTTAGAATGCCTGTTTGGACCTCCCAGGGTTGTCAGGGTGACAAACGGTCGGTCAGATGATCACTGTGTGTGTGTGTGTGTGTGTGCGCACTCACCGAGCTGGTCTTGTCCTGCAGCAGCTTCAGGCTGCTCCTGCACTGCTCCAGCTCCTGGTGGATGTTGATCTTCTCCTTCTCCGTTCTCTCATAGCGCTGGCGGAGGTCCGTCAGCTGGGACTGTGTGTCTTCATACTACAGCCGCCGTTACAGCATTGCTTCCGTTAGTTGAAGGACATCCATATCCATGTAGAAAGAGGCTGTGTGTGTGTGTGTGTGTGCATGTACCTCTGTCTGCAGTGTGTGCGTGCGGGCCTGGGCCTGGTCCAGCTGGCTCTTCAGCCTGCTTGCATCCTGCAGGTGTTGGTTCTCCAGAGAACCCAGTTTGTCCTGTAGAACCTCTTCTCTCTTCTCCAGAGACTCCAGGCTGCTGCTGAGGACCAGACTCTGTGCCCTGGTGCTGCAACAAACACACACAGACCTGCTTTTAAACGGAACCACAAGGCCAGAACACAGACCGGACCTCGTCCTAGTCAATGGGCCCTGCAGAACATTGAACATGACAGGTCAAGTGTGTGTGTGTGTGTGTGTGTGTGTGTGTGTGTACGCTGCCCAAAGTCAGATCCGGTGCGTCACACCCAGACTTGTCGCCATTTAAAACCTCTTTAGAGTAAGTTTATTGCTCTGATGGCAGTAACGATGCCGTGATGATCTATCCTGCTCAAGAGGTGATGTCAGGAAGA
>JBBMJM010149772.1:0-10816 GCA_037832705.1 Centriscus cristatus
CACAAAAAAAAAAAAAAAAAAAAAAAAAAAAAAAAAAAAACTACAAGCAAAACCAAACAACACTAAGCACTAAATGAAAAACTCTTTTTTTCTTCTCGTCCTCGACTTTTCATCGAGCGTTTATCTTAACAGGCCTTGTTTGCAGGTCCTGACTTTCCTGCACAGATTTGTAAAAAGTCAGTGGTGCAGTTGTCATAAAGTTGATATTTCAAGAAATGAATTGCGTCTGTGCGTCCTCGGCGATCCGACCGGAGGGAAATCAAATGGCCACACTCAGCTATTGCATAATATCATGTCTTAGCAAGATTTACCGCATATGTCAGGCTTCTAAATAAATGAGAACTGTCACCTACATTTTGCTCTCGCGGTAATTAATGTACCCCCGAGTTAAAATATACAATCTGCCCGCTCCCGTCTCACTTAATATTGAACGGTGACAAAACACATCAGACGTCAAAGAGGTAAAGATATCTGACTCGTTTCAAACATTTTCTGTGAACGCGCGTCTCCCACCGGACTTGTCAGGTAGCGATGTGCACGACACGACGACGCGGCCCCATCGATTACAATCAGTGGAGCTTTACCTCAGGAGCCGTTCCCTCGTTCCCGCAAGGTCACTCCTCTCTCACGTGTGTTTGGTGCAGGAAACCGCTGATTCAGCAGATTAGTATCTGTTGCGCTGAGATGTGTTCAAGACTCACCTGCTCGCGTGATCAAGTGTCAAAGTAGACTGACGGGCGGTCTGTCGGATTAAGACCTTCATGCTGCGTTTTTCTCACTCGAGAATGTGAAGCAGAAGTGAGGCATCCCTTGGATTTCAGTGGTGTTTTTATTTAAATGTCGACAAGGAGCGTGTTCTCTGTGCGCACATTGAAGCAAATGGCATCAGTTGATACTGATATTGATCAGGATGCCTGCAGATTTCCCTGGTGTTTGTAAAAGATGGATAAGGAATTACTGGGGTAGCGCTCGCCTCCTCACATCCTTTACAACACTTACGGCGTCCAAATGAGGCAAAACAAGTGTCGTAATTAGAGCAAATTAAAATCTCCTCAGCCGACGGGACAATTGTCTGACAGATGTGGTTCTGTTCTCCGTTATCCGCTCCACGTTTGGCCATTCTGCGCTCGAGCCGCCGCAGCTCTGAGAGGTCGTTTCCTCTGCGCCTCAAACTGTTGCCCCTGACAGCGGTGATCAGTCATCGTTGTGCCGTATTCACAAATGCAGGGACACCTCCACCACCTTCCCGCTGCGGGGGTGGGGCTGAGGTGAGGCGAACCCCCACATTGATACTTCACCGGTATGAAGATTCAAACACGTAGGGCGACACGTAGCCTCTGATACGAAGGTGCTTATGGAACCAATTTACAATGGGGGGACTTTTATACTTAAAATGTGATAAACGTGCGCCTAAGCCTCGGCAAAGGTGTTGACATGTGCCGAATGATGCTTGTACTAATGACAAGTACTATTATTACTACTTATTGTTTCCAGAACCGGGGATTTCGCGTTACTGTTGCACAGGAGATTGGCACAATGAGGACGGCTATAGAGCACAGTAACAAAAACAGGCTGAATGTGCTTGGTTTGATTTTTTTTCAGCATTTTTCATGCTGAAAGTACCATAGTGGAACTGAATATAACTGGCTTATAACTGCATATCAAATGAAATGATTTTTATATAAATGTTCTTGTTAGTTGTTAGTTGTTTTTGTCACAAAATGTGAGAACTAGAGAAGCACTCAGAGCGCAGAAGTCCCCCAAACAGTTCATTTCACCCGGGTATGAATGTTATTTACTCGAAGAAATGCATTTGTCACCAAAACATGTCTTGGGTTAACAGACAGACACACCAACCACTGGTCCATAGAGACAGTCCACTGCTGCTATTGAGACGTTCTAAACACATGCTGAAATTCTCACAATGAGTAAGAATCAACAGATTCCTGGATCCAGATGGTTCCGGAACATTTCCTGAAAATTTCATTAAAATGTGTTCAGAACTTGTTATTTTTCAACAGACAGACATGAGCTCCTTGGCGGAGTGTAATAACGGATGCTGTGATGCACTGCACGTGCCCCAGCACATCTCTGTGTCATTTAAAATAACGCTGACACACACTTCTCCTCTTCGCCTCTTTACATAAACACCAAACACTATATCAACAGTTCTGTCCAGCAGGTGAGCCACACTTGAAGGGCTGGGAGAGCAGACGCCACACAGAGGAGGCTTCTTTCAACTTCCCCCAGACCTCGTGTGCACCTCTCCCCATTCATTTTCCTCAGGGCAGCTGTCCTCCACCTACCTATTGATCTTCTGTGCAGCATCAACATGCTGGAGTGTCAATTAGAGAGCCCCCTCCTGCCCATCTGTCAGAGGAGCACGTCTCTAAAAGTTTCCCCGGCCAGCGTCGCCACTCAGCAGCTGCTCCCCGTCTCGGCAGATGGATCGGCAGAATAATCTGAGGGGGAAAATAAACATTCGTTTATCTCAGATGCACTTGTTTGTACTTATGATGGCGTCTGAGTTCTCTTGCGAGTGCTTCAGGCTCAGGCTGTGAGATTCCGAGTGCGGAGTGTCGAAGCAGTCGACAACATTTTCTTCCGCTTCAAAGAGAATATCCTATGTTTTCCAGTGGCGGCGCATTCCCAGAGACAATCGGGTGCTGTTGAGAGGGGAGAGGTTCTATGTTACGGCAGCGTGGCCGAATTAGCCTGCTGCTTTTCTTCGTTCTCATCTTCCACACATCTGGATCGAACGCGTGTCACCGCTCAACACCGCATTCCTGGGAGAATTATTAGTTTCATTTGCGATCGTTTGCCAATTCTGATTAGAAAAAAAAAATAGTAATTTCAATTCATGAACATTATTATTTGTCTCAAAAACAAACACGACACACGCAGCTGCCTGAAGGTGACGGTGTGGCCTTTTAGGACGAACGCACGCCTGTTTGGAAACACGCGTTTTGCACCTGCGGCGCGGTCGCTCTCCTGATATGAATCTCCTGAAAATCCCGCAGCTGTCTCTGACATTTTAAAGCTGTCAAATATTTTGTTTCTCCTGAGTGTTTTTTTTTTTTTTTTTTTGACTGAGTGCTGACATGAAGGCTTTTGTCTTCCCATTCAGGACACACGTGCTGTGACCTTGAAATCTGTCACATGCTGAATCTGTGTAAAATAGCGTTCAGCTATCAGGCGCACACACACACACACACACACCATGATTTTGTCGCTGCCTGTCATGTTGAATGGCGCCATGATAGGTGGTCTGCAATCATCCCTGAGTAAAATGGGATTCGTGGTTTTCAACAGAGTAACGGCTGGTTCGCCGATGATTTATTCACCAGCCCGCCCAGGACGCACTGAGCTTACATGCACGCTGATTAAGCAGGAAACACTTGCAGATATCCATCGGAATCGAGTCGATTAACACGATAACGCCTGATGTGATCTTGTGATGTATGAAATCATTTTTCCTTGCAGTTGCACGCTTGAAACTTTATTCAGATTGTCTACGTGAAAGTGATAGACGCTGCCTGGAGGACATGTTATAACATCTGCCCTTTGTCTTTGGAAGAGCGACGGCTACGGGAACGCTGGAAGTTGTTCGAAGACCTTCGAAAGGCTCCTTCGACCAGTTTTCATAGGCTCCAGAGCTGTCGAAGCGCTCCTGCAGTGAATCAACTCTGAAAAATGACTTCCTACTCACTGGGCGATAGTTGGGTGTATTCAAAGAACCTTGTCACTTCCAATATGCTCTCAATGCATCTCGGCTGAGCCGAGGCCCATTTTCCTCGAACACCGATGTGTACAAGGCTCGTCCGCGACTGTGAGCAGGAAGATTGTTCTTTCAGAGCCTATTACAGCTCCAGGGATGAACAGGTGAAGATAAGTACATACGAGATGGGTTGTAGTTGAATGTTTGTGTGTCAGTCGTCTGTGTGGCCGATTGCGGGTGAGTGTGTCTACAGTCCCCAGTGCTTTTGAGATTTTTCAACCCAGTGGAAAAAGTCTTGGAACCACATTGACCCAGATTATTCTATTTTTTTAAATACATTTTAGTTATATAAGAAAAGAAAAACAACAACATTTTATAGAGACATATAGCTGCGGATCCTCCAGATGATATTAGGTCCACGGTCGTGTGACTGCTCGCTTTGACTGAAGAATCGTCTGTGTACATTCCTGCCAACCTTCAATATGAAAGCTACTCTCCATTTTCCAAAGAGACTTTTAAAGTTGGAGCTCATTTCTCAGACCCCACCACACATGTATAAAATATTCAATTGATTCCGCCCGTGAGCGGAAACACAGGTAACGATGCCAGCATGGTCCATTTGGTACAAAAGACAGAACAGCAGACTTCAGCTCTTTTGACTACGATGGCTCAGTGCGCGGCGAGTGTAGAAAATACCACTTCATCTGGCAGACATGAAGGAAAGACGCCGGTAACACTGACAAAACTACCACATACAAAATGCAAAAATGCATAATCAAAGTTTCTACAGACACATTTGCTGTTGCCATGGTGACTTGAAGTCATGTCAGAAGTTTGTGTGTGTGTGTGTCTTCCCACCGATGAGCTGAAATATTGATTACGCGGTGAAATTTAACAGTGTGTTGGGCTGACATGTCGGACAGCAGAGGTCCACGGCACATAAACCCATTGGTTTGGACATCTGTGTCACGATGTGAAAATAATCAATAAACATCTCAATAGGAAGTAACAGGCGACCACGGAATAAACGTTTATCTGCCACTGTAGTAATAAGCCGCTGTACTTGTACATGAACTGGAGTCAGAGTACATGTCGGTATGTGTGATACAGACTCATCCTGTTTGTCCTTGACCAGCTGGAGAATCTCTCTGCTCCATCAACCTTTAGAAGCTGTAGAAACCTTCTGAATGCAAAATGGGAGGATGCAGCCAGACATGGCTCGAACATCATCATCATCATCATTCACATGGCGCCGCGGTTTGCAGAAAGGTTTGGGACAAAAAGAAAAAGAGCTCATGTCGACAAATGCACATGTGCAGTACGTTTTCCTGTTGCCTCCATCTCACTTCTCCTCTGTTTTTCATCTCGCAGGAATTCACTGAGAAGCCCGTGGACCCGAGACGGCCTGCAGGCTCTGGCATATTCCGAATCTCTGCCCAGGGGGACGGGCAAGATTAAAAACTTCTGATCAAGGTGAAGAGAAGAGAGACAGAGGGAGAGAGAGAGGCAAAGCTTCGTTCACCTTTGTTCTTCCGGATGCCCCATGTGAAGGATCTCCACAGGCGACTGTGAATACCGGCGGACACAAGACAGCTGCCCACCGCTGTGGTGAGATGATAGCGTGAGGGCACGGAAGATGAGAAGACACACTGGTGATCTACATTAATTCAATGCCCGAGAGAGTAGACAGACATGAGAGGAAGCATTTCCTGTGACTGCATCAAGCGCTACCGCAATTAACCCCCTGGCCGTCATAAAATAATACCTGGCTTCGGCTGGTTCTGATTGCTGGCCTCTGGAAACGTTCTCGTGCCGTGGTCATGTTTCAACTCGCGGCCTGCAGCCCCAATCGGACCGGCTATCAACGCAACAGCCTGGTTTTGCTGCTGCTGCTGCTGCTGCTGCTTTCCAACGGCTCCTTCAAGGCAGCTCAGGCTGCCAAGCCCAAGGGGCCGGGACACACACATCTGAACTCGATCCGCATCGACGGGGACATCTCCTTAGGTGGGCTCTTTCCAGTGCATGCCAGGGGCCACGATGGCAAGCCCTGTGGGGAGCTGAAGAAGGAGAAGGGCATCCACAGGCTGGAGGCCATGCTCTTTGCCCTTGACCGCATCAATAACGACAATAATCTGCTGCCCAACATCACTCTGGGGGCACGGATCCTGGACACCTGTTCCCGGGACACACACGCCTTGGAGCAGTCGCTGACCTTCGTGCAGGCTCTGATCGAGAAGGACGGCACGGACGTCAAATGTCTCGGTGGGGGTGCGCCCATCATCACCAAACCTGAAAGGGTGGTGGGTGTCATCGGGGCCTCCTCCAGCTCAGTCTCCATCATGGTGGCCAACATACTTCGCCTCTTTAAGGTAAGACCACACAGCAGAGGGTGTGTCGCCTGTGGGGTCGTAGATTCTCTGATATATCTAAAGTTATAAATGAATGGAGCTGATGTGAAAGCACCATGGCTGACGGACACTTTCATAACTTTAGAGAGGAGAAGGAAACGCATGACTATCGGCCCCTGGGGAGTTTGTTGCTAAGCGACGAGCAGTGTCCTGTCACAATACATATGTGACTAAAACGCTGTGACTTGATTTCCCCCCTTTCTCACAATCACACTGCTGCTCACCCTGCAGAAAAGAACATCGAATGAATTATTTCAGTTCACACATACTGCAGAACGCTTTTACAGGACCGGGGGGGTGACTGCTTTCACACGAGAAGTAGTGCGTCTTCTTCAACTTTAGAAAACAATAATTTGTTCGCAGGTGTCGGAAATTGTTTCACAGGTACATGTCGAGGCTGCGACTGCTGCTTCTGACGATTAAAGTCAGACATCTGTGTCCAACCACCGCAGCGTGACGAATTCTAGATATCAGTGGATCACAACCGTTTCTGTAGGCGCTGGTGCATGTGATGTGCAAACACAAAAAAGAAAAGAACAAAGTAAAATTAAAAAAAGGTCATCTGACTAAGAGTCATTTGGTGAAAACATTCATTACGTGTGTTTTGACGCATTGAAAATAGCGCTACAAAAAGGCGAGTGAAGTCAAAGTACGTCTGTTGCGTCGATGTAACACCGATATGTGTAGATTCAGGACGTGGGATGGAAATCTCCAGGGCTCCAGACATCGGAGGTGTTGGAGTAGTGATGTGACTTTTTGGGAGTCATAGGAACATTTGGACGAGCAGATGGTTTTGGGGAGAAGATGGGTTGGCGTAGTGGTGCACCTGCTGCAAAAGCCTACAGGCGTTGCAAACACGTGCACAGACGTGTCTGTGACAACAGGAACTTCACACAGAGCAGCTGCCAATTCGGTCATGTCACTTCTGGATTTGTAATTCATACTGGGAAACGTGATCATAACGAACCTCCTATAACATTCACGGGCTCAGTGTTAGAATCATCGCTGCTTCGAACATGAATCCACAATGTGAGACCTTCTTTTAGACTGAGAGGAGAGAGAGGTGCTGGCATCAGAGCCACAGCAGCGGATTAATTGGGCAAATCAGAGCTGCTTTGAAACACTGGGTTCAGAATTCGGTGGGTGGATTAGGGGCTTTTGCTGATTTTTTTTTTTTGTGTGTGTGTGTGTGTGTTTCTTGCTGATTTAAAAACTGATCGGTATGTGGAATGAGTCTTTACATTCCAGTGTTCCAACCAGCTGCAGATTGTTTTTTGACTGGCAGTCACTCTGTGGTTTCTGTTCACCTTTCACGAGCAGCTTATGCAGATGTGCATGGAAGTTGTTTTTACCTACCTGTAGATAAACATGCAAAAGTCTAACCTTGCACATGGATTTCATTCTGCACATGAATTATGCAGAAACATGCACTCGCACAGGTGAGAGTCCATGCGGGCCGCGGTAATGAGCATCTCCTGCAGCGCGTTCTTGATCTACTCTTACATGGAAGCACAGTGCACACCCCCTATTCATTAATGCATATGAGCAGTGCCCTTGCATATTTAACTTTGATTTCTCTGATCCCCTTCCTCTTTATTTCAATGTAGATATTAGAATCCAACTCTATTTTATTATTATTTTTTTTTTTCTTTTAAGCATGTCTGACTACAGGTTGCACAGATGAATGCGTTCAAACGTTCAATGTTCGCCCGATGCGATGCGGCACTATTGAAAATCAAATACTGTCAAAGGCAGGAGCCAATCAATCAACATCCCTTCTAATTGAATAACAGTCGTTGGAACAATAAAAAAGTGAGAGTAAGTTCTTGATGTAAAGCGGTCGGGTCCGTTGTATGGATTGAACAGTAAACCTTTAATGGAGAGTGGTCCTGTAGGCGGGGGCTGATTTATGGTTTCTCAGCGATCCAACAGGTCATCTAGATGTCAACTGACGGACCTGCTGACGGCCCGCTTCATGGTTGTGTCATAACATGGCCGGCGTCTGCTCGACATCCTTTGTTGCACGAAGACAAGAGGATGAAAAAAACCTGAAAACAAACAAAACAAAAAAAGACGTCTACTCCCACCGTGACCAGACAGACGTGTTTGCTGTGTGTGGAGGAAGTGATACACACAGGTACCGACGCAGCATACTGATGAAGACGTGATGATGAGGCACGCAGACGTGTGCATACGTGTACGCTAACAGCCACAGACATGTGCATAACCGCCCATACACACACGCACACACACACACGTGCTCAGCACACAGAAACACAATCAAGAACATTTGCACGCAACCCACTTTTCCCAGCGGTGGCCGCGCCCGGTGCAGTTAGCAGGTTTACAGTAAAGTGTCTCCTCAGCACTCAGCTGCATACAGATGTGGTCCAGAGCAGCGTGATGAATATTTTACCTCGGCCTTATGTAACACTAACATCAGGACCAGTAGCTGAAGCTCAACAACGCTTCAGTGTCCAAGTGGAAGCCGCTGTTGACGAGTCATGATCACAGGCCGGCCGAGACAGATGTGTTGACGCACATCACCAACAACGCAGATTGTGTTTGCGCTCATTCCCCGTTTGTCTTGACAGGCATCTCCCCTTCAACTCAACCAAGGCAGAAGTTTGGCTCTTGTTCGCTGAAGAGAAGTATTTGTACGTCTAGTGATGATGTAATTGGGCAGCAGAGGGGGTCTTTCAGATTCAATCCCCCCACAGCCGCCAACAACTGATTCACCCAAAGTCTCATAACAACTTCAACACTGACTGGTTATTCTTTTTTATGGGTTTGACTTGACTTTCAGCGAGCGGATCTTGTTACCACGGTAACTCCAGAGGAGATCAGGATAATTTTTCGCCCATTTTGTTCATCCAAAATCACACTTTGTACGGTTGTATTCTCTCAACATAAAGGAAGTGTCGACTGAGTACTGTCTCCTCTTCTCCATTTGTGAATTTCAGTGCCACCTATTGGCCAGGAGTATGAATTACAATGTCAATGCGTCATTGTGGATGCAGATGGACTTAATACGGAGCCAGAGAAAACTGAGGGAAAGTGGATTGTTTTCGTACATGTGGACATGGCCTCGGACTGTCAGGCTCAGTGGGTCTTGTTGGTTTATATTGAAATATTTACAGGATCTCAGGGTCTCTCTCTTCTGCTCAGATATTTACATTGTGAAGGTCTGGACCTGAGTTTGCGCTGAGGTTCTAGTGGAGTTTAGAACCAAGCTGTACCATTCAGAGTGCTGCACACTGCGCCAGATGTCTCGTCCACCATCTTGATAAGAGGACAGACAGCAGTGGACTTGATCTCAGCAGGGGTCGCGCTGGTGTGACCTTTGCTGGGCTGCTTCACAAGTGGTGAGAAAGAATGCAGAGACATGATTTCAGCCAGGGTGTCCGCGACTCTTTCTTTCTTGTATTCTTTCATGCGCATGGGTAGCACAAAAGAAAGGCAGTGACCCAAGAAAAGAAATTCAGTTTTTGTCGTCAGCGCTCACAGGGAAACATTTCTACGGCTCCTTGTCCTGACATTAGTTCACTGCTGGCTGGATGTGTCTCACACTCACTGACGGTCCTCAGGGACACTGGAGGATTTGATGGAACAATTTAGTGGAAGAATAAAATGATTTATAATGCAAGAGCACACAGGCATGTAACATCCCACTCATTGGGACATCGGTGCCCTTACACTTCATGGTCTTCATCCGAGCTTCACATTGGAAATGCAGAAACTCTCACCAATAGTTGCAATGGTCAATCATATGAACACTTGTTATATCTGAAGGTGATGCAAGCAGACCCCGCCCTCTGAATCCCACGCCAGCATCACGTAGCTCTTGTATTTACATTTACTGAGACCTGAGCTGATGCTGCTCTGTCTGTTCTAAGTCGTTTATGTTCTATTCAGTCAGTGAATGCTGTTTGGAACAAGGAATCAAAATAGGTGACAGTTAATTGCGAAGTGGGTAAAAATGATCGTAACTAAATGGTAGCTCATCGATTTCTTTCACTGATGCTTGAGCACACGTGAGTCCAACCTGCCGGGAACGAGCGACTGAAGAAAGGAAGATGTTTGGCTTCATTTCAAGAGGTGTTTGTGAAATCATACCGTCTCATTAGAGCAACGACATGGGGTTAAATTCCTGCCTATCCCGGCAAACACTGTCAACTGCTCATGACTTGCTGCTAAAACACATCCCAGTCTCTTTCAGCATTTCTTGAGCGAGTGAACAGATCGAAAATGCAGCTGTTTCTTGGTCAAAGCTCCTCCGCATCCTTCCCAGAGGTGTTTGCCATCTGCTTTGTTGAAACCTCTTTTAGCGCGTTAATGGTTATATGCCCCCAGTCGATGCTCCGCTCCTGTAAGCGATTCAGCTCATCTGCTTAAAATCCGTCAGCGTAAGGTTGGTTTGATAATAAAATGGAGCTTTGTGAAATACACAAACACATGACAGACGTAAATGTGAAAGGTATTTATGATGGGGGGGGGGGACCTTATGACTTATGACTTATTTAGATTGTCAGAGGTAAATAAGTACCGTTGTACAGAGAAGGTATAAATATTTTAAATATATAGACTCCACCGCCATTTCCACAACATCACATGAGGGAAGATCTCTTGGAAGAATGCTCCTCCATCGCTTCGTTTTTTTTTTTTTTTTTTTTAAACAAACCAAAAGTTT
>JBBMJM010149783.1:0-10815 GCA_037832705.1 Centriscus cristatus
CACAAGATTACAAATGGCTCGACTTCCACAGAAAAGGTCTAAAGCAGAATGAACAAAATCAACTAGCATTGTATGAGGAAAAACACCATCATTCTTTTGAAATACAAACTAATCGTACCACTACAGATGAACTGCTCAGAAAATCCCTCGAACAAACAGTAAGGTAAAAAACTGCTGACAAATCAATCAGAAAGAGAAATGTATTGCAGAACCAAGAGTAGAGGACACATGTAAAATCAAAGTACATTGAACATAAATAATGGTTTGATGTAAACATACCATCTGCTCAAGGCAAACTGAGATTATGCTATTTGGAAAACACCGAACAACCCCTAAAATCAAGCAGATATCAAATGTGGAAAGAATATAGAACAAGATGTCGTTCTTATCCGTGAGGGGTCGGCAACCTTTAACACTCAAAGAGCCATTTTGACGCGGGTTCCACGGAAAAGACAACACTGGGAGCCGCAAACACCTTTTTGACATCTGAAATGAATATGTTCGCATACATATAAATATATCTTTAAAATGGCAAACTAGTGTGTTACTGGTAACCCGTTATTGCCAGAGGTAAACGCAAATGAATCTGCACAGGCATCTTTAAATGCTGTTTTCTTCAGATATTTTTCTTTTCTTAATGTATCCATACTTGGCCTACCTAGGGTTGAAAGTCTCGATAAATGTACAGCGTTTGGCGGGCTGTCGGAAATTGTGACGCATATTTTAAGTGATGAAAAATAATACAATCTATATATATTACTTTATTATTTAGAGATCACATTAATCGCCAAATTTACAGCTACAATTAAATAAACAAATAAAATACTTTAAGATATGGTGTAGTTTTGGTGTCGATGGGCATTCCACGCATACCGACTGTCAAATCTGCCTGCTGACACGTCAAGTACAGTCAAGCATCTCTGACGAAGGCGAATGCTGATCACTGAAACTTCACAAGGTCTGAAGAAAGAGGTTAAAAACTTTGACTTAATAAGAAGACAAGATAAGTTTTTGAGCCAAATAACATACTGTAGCAATCACACGGCCGACCGCTTTCCCCGAACTGTGGTGCTGCAATGCATTCTGGGAGTTTGAAATGTTGTTTTTGTAAATTGGTACACATTGTCCACTTACTGGAGTTTGTGTTTTAATGTGTTTTTGTTGTATTGTTAATTTCGCAAGGTTAGTTACGTGTCCTGTTTAATTCACCCATGACCCATGACTGACATGTAGTATATTTAATACTTTCATGGTTCGCAAGCGCTCTATGAGAAAACGTCACAGTAAAAAAAAAAACCGTCTGACATACATTGTGCCGCAGACAGACACACAGCGTATTAGAAGTTCTACTCAGTTCTCCTCGAAACACCACAACCCCCGATACTTGTTATTTGTTTTCCCGAGCTGACAACAGCAGGCGCCAGTTAAAGTACCCCACTAAAGCACGAGCTGAACAAATCAGGTAGACACATGTGAGAGAGCGCGTGCAGGGTCGGACAGGCTGCTGATTGGTCAGGACACATTAGGGCGGGACGGTCAAATAGGCAGGAAATTGAACAAAAGCTGCTGGAGACTTGAGTGAACACTAGCACCAACAAAGTTCCTGAAATTGATAATATCTGCTTTTAACAGACAGTTTGACCCGTTGTTTGAGTGGTTGTTGCACATGTGATGATAAGCAGGTTTATGAAATACAGTTAGCTTTGGAGGGACCCTGCCAGAGAAGTAAGGAGGTAAGCTAATGTTGTTATCTAAAGCTAAAAATGCTAATGTGTTGACCTGACTCTGTCAGGTTATATGGGAAAACTTGGGGCATGAGAAAGAGCCTGGTTGTCACCGGTGAAGCACTTTTCATGGACAATTGCCCTCAGCTTGTGGTGTCAGATAGGGAAACATACTTGAATCATCATGCCTATGATGCCCTCTTTCCACATCTGCTAAGGGGAAACTCTGAAGATACAAATCATACTGAACACACGACAGCTGAGCAGACGTGCCAAGTGGAACCAGGGCTGGGTGGAACCTAAGTTGATTATGTCATCCTACATCAAAACACTCCCTATGACTCACATTTGCTCTGAGGTGAAACTCCAGGGATTTACAACTGGATGTGCATACTGTTGACATGGCAATGCAGTCTGCTATGAATATAATTAAATGTTTGCTGCTGGCAGGCACCCGCAACGAGAACGAGGTCCCGCTGGGCTCCGAGACGTTTCTCCATTTTCACATAAACCATAAACCAGTATATATAATCCATAACGCCTGAATCTGCTGTGTATATCTGGAGTCAATATTGCAGCAGTGGTGGTTTGCCAACCTGTTAAACTGAAATAAAAGAACCGACCATTGTATCTGGAGGATCAATGAGCATTGACATGTGCTGACATGCGACGAATCAACAATGTATGGTCGTCAGCAGGTTTTAACCTCGGTGACTGATGGCCCCCGCTGACCACAAGAGCCTTTGTTGTGCATGTATGTGATCGGAGGTCATACGATTATGATTCTACTATTCATTTGAGAATAATCATGCCTTGTTGTGAAGTTCATTTATTTGTGTTATTAGACTTTAATTTTAATGATTTTTTTTTTCTAAATCACAAAACGTAAAAAAAAAAAAAGTAAAACCACTAAAGAGAAGCCACATTAATCATTTCTCAAAAGGAGAACATCTACCCTCAGGGCTACTACGGAGCACTGCACGTGGAAATATATTCAAATTTTGTATTTAAATGTCTTCTTTTGTGTCCAATTACCACAAAAGTCATGTTCCTATAAATTCTATGAACATGTATGTATTTGTGTGCATTAGGCACAATTCTTATGCAGCCTAAAATAAATTGTCCCAACTGTAGTCAAGGGGGCTGAATGACATAATCAGTATAAAATGAATATTCATGTCATAGCCAACTTGTGTCTGATTTTTTGCAAAGATAAAATGCAGTATTTAAGAGTCATGACATGTAGATTCACCTTCACCTCAGATGTTAAATGTTTGACAGTGAAGGTTAATTGTTCCTATTTAATGGAGACAGGGAAACTGTGTTCATGTGTATTTCACCCGTGAAACACAGAGAGGGTTACGGGGTTGGCAGGCCTGATCCCTTTGGCTAATATTAGCACTTCTTCTCCTCCTTTCTCCATGTAATGGAGCATGAGACATCAGGCAGCCATGCATTAAAGGATTACGGGCTATAATTTAATTACAGCTGAAGCTCAAAAACTCAAGAAGAAATGCCTGATATCGAATGTCAGAGAAGTGACGAATTCTAATTAGATTTACTTCAGATGACCGACTTGATGTGAGGCGTCTGTCTTCAAGGTGGAATTGTCAACAATCCACGACGTCAAACGTCACCATCCCTCATTGGTTCATCGTGCACAAACTATTGGCAATAAAAAAACAAACAAAAACAAACCTCTTTTCACTACGGCTTTGAGTTAAAAGGTTTAGTCATAGAAATTCACTACATGGGTTTGAATAATGCATTTTTATTGAACCGCAACTCATTTACAATACGCATAAAAATGACATATAAATTGAAACTCTTAACTGGGCTGAGTCATCGTCAGTGGAGGGAAGATGTGCTTTGTTCCAGAGTATTTGTTGGCCTCGTACCTGGTCAGGGTCCTCCAGGAAATGCCTCAATGCTCCACTGATCCCAGACTTGGCCGACTGGAATGGTGGCGGTGACGTTCGTGGCACAAGACTGCCATCTTCTGGCTGTTTTGCGAAACGACAGGCATGAGCCGGGCTGATTGTCCCTCCACATTGTAACCGATTTCAAATGGTGCTAGACCTGATGGAAACTCTGAACACCAGAGGAAAACGGTCAGCCTTGGTGAGAGTCAGGTCACCTGGTCCGCTCGCTGTTCATTTAACTCTGGAGTGCAGGAAGGACTTTTCCCCGACATGAACCGAAAGCATAATGCCAACACCAGCATGTACGTTGCCCAGTTAAAATCTGAAAACGTTTTCAGACAAACTAAGACCAGAAGATGAGTTTAACTCTCTGTAAAGACAAGTCATCCCTCGGTGATGAAGAGTCTTTGTCCACTTCCATCGTCACTGAAATCTGTTCCTGCTCAAGAACACCGATTTCAAATGGTGCTAGATGGGATTTTATACTCTAAGACACCATCTGAAACCAGTTCCCTGGGGAGGATGCCTTTGTGGAAAACCTGGAGCCTCCATCTGAAAAAAAGGCAGAACTTTTAATTGAAGTTTATTCACAATTAAAAAAAAACAAAAAAACAAAAACCTTAGTTATGAGACAAAGTCCTCCACATCCAACCACAGGGTGCATGTGGTTTGAATGTTTTTCCTTCATAGTGTTATTTAACGGCTGCCGTACGATGATAAGACGTCTTCCTAAGACAACGCACATCTGAAGACATGAAGCAACGAAAGGAGAAAACTGTTCTCGTGAGAAAATTCAGATTTCTGACCTGTGCCGTTTGTTTGATTTGCCGCCTTCATCTTAGGTGTGGTGCTGAAATTACAGAAAAGAATGTTAGATAACCATCATCTCCCACCTCTGGTTGTTTAAAGGGCAGTGAAAAGGCTTTGATGTACGAAAAGGAGACATGCATTCGTGTTATTGACTTTTGACAAAAGATAATGATGATGCTTGTCAAAGTGGGGGCCCAGATTGGCCCAGATTGACCCAGAGAAGGAAACTTCTCACATGATGACCGGCTGGTAAAATAGAAAGAACCTCCTGCACATGTCTCAATCAGCCAGTTCCAGGCAGATTGTCCCGCTGTACGTATGTTTCACCGGTCGATGAACGTTGTCTGTCACTAAACGAGCCACGAGCGGAGACCTCGTGGGACCCTCCGCACTGGTTTTCTCCTTTGTCAGTGTCTCCGATGCTGCTGATGTCAAATAATGAGAAAGTATCTTATCCGAAATCTTTATGTGTCTTTTGGGAACAACTTACCTGACCGACACAATCTAAAGTTTAGATTCTTCTAAAACAGAATTATTGAACAGAACTATTGATATCGGAACGCTGCTGTGAAACTGATTTTTTTTTTTTTTAGACTCAACGGCCGTTCTCCAGTTGACTGATCTGATACCATTTGTCTGTGCATCAGTCAGGTTCAGAGGAGGAGCTGCTGGGCAGGTGATGTGAAATCAACACTGAATGCCTGTTTGGGTGTGAAAGCGTGTGTGTGGGTGTAACAGTGGAGGGTGGGGTTAGGTGCATGTGTGCACGTGTACCCAGGGTAGGTGTTTAATCCTCTTACAGATTAGAGGTCCTAATTTATCAGGAGTGAGTGGGGTAAACTCATCGGGGTTATGTGTTTTTAAACCAAGCACTGGCTCCTCGGGGTGGATTCTCGCACTATGTGACCCTGTGTGAAACACTGACAACAAATATGATGGATTACTTGTATTCCTGTTCCTAACCAGTTGAACGCGTGCTTTTTATGTGTCATCAGTGTCCGGTGACAACGCTAAGGGATTACAAGCTACTTAAAACCAATCACAGCTGAAGTTCATGTAAAGGGGGAAAAAAAAACAACAACAAAAAACAGATTGGATCGTGATCACGACGAGACAAATGAATAAAAACAAACAGAGATACACGAGCCTCCGAGGAGCTGGCCTCGTTGTTTGTTCACTCCAGCCTGAGACGGTTGTAAATAGATGGGACGGCTACAGACACAGGCGTTGATTTGTCACTTTCCTGGCTCCCCGCTCTGCCTGTTGGGAAATATCAAATGTCTTGCAGATAACAAGAGCGGCCGTATGAGTTTAATAACAGGAGAGAAAAGCCAACGTAAAGGACTGAAGACGCAGCCACTCGGCTCTGCGCCTCTGTGAGAGCCAAACAGGAAGTGCGGAGGCCAGTAAAACACCTGGTACGTGTCCGTGTTTGATTAGCCATGCTATCGGACAAATACGCGACATGCTACAGTACCTCGTTATTTTGTGCTGCACGGCCGAAACCTGAAGGCCGCGAGGGTCTCGGCGTCGTAGCTGATAGTATAGAGGGATTTATGGCGCTTTATGCAGCATGTTTAGTGTCTGGCTGCTAATGATACCTGCTGCCTCACGCTTGTCTATTAATACATCATCGTCGAGTGAGGCCAGCAGTGCTCCGGGTTTAATTTTAGCACTGTCATCTCTCGGCTGTGTGCCACCTCCTATTCCATAATCTCTGTGTAGGAGGGATCACTTTTTAAAGGCAGCGGGTCGCTTATCATTTTCTCTAAAGGTTTATGTAGGCTGCAGGTGATGCCCCTCCCCCCACCCCACCCCACCCCTGCAAACGCATCAGGAGAAACAAGCGGCCCTCTCCTCTGCAGCTCTTTCAGAGGGCTGGTTTGTCCGGTGTGGTTTTTGGCATCTGCTGCATTTGCATTCGTCCAGTTGGGGAAAAAAAACCCAACAAGGGATTGTTTTAGGTTACGCAAATAACAGGATCATTGTGACATTTAATCAGAGAAAATTATTCAGACTTGTTATTCGCTTGTGCTGGACTGTTGGGTTTGTTTGACTTGAGAGGCAGCGCCCCTCCCCGAAAGAACAGCAAAATGACTATTGAGGTCATGTTTCCTTGTGTGGGAAAAGTGGGTCACTTGTTGTCCTGGTCAGCTCCAGAAGACGCGGTAAACACGACGACGGCAGACCCAGGTCACTGCAAATGTTCCGGTGAGAACACAGAGCTGATGCAGAAGCGACTATTAACTGAGATGTACCTGCTGCTGGAAAGAAGCATGCGGACGTGGACGTCTCCCTGCAGTGAGTCGGTACTCGACCTGTACCTGTTGGTTTCAAAACAAACACTCTCCCTCAGGAGTCCAGTTTCTTTCTAGAACTCATAATTAAAGCACAGCTCCTCCTCCCCTCCCCTTCCTTTCCTTTCCTTTTCCTTTACGGTGCTCTAGCAACTCACGAGGGCCGACTGCTGATTCACCATTTAGCACGTCCACTTGACGGGATGAAGTGCTCTCCATCTTACTTTCACCTCCGTGGCTTGAGAGTCGAGGAAGTAGTTTGTCTCCCGTCCCTCTGACAAGTAAGCCGAAGGAGGCGCCACACCTTCTTTCACCCAGGTCATCAGGAGGGTGCGGGACGGCCAGCGGCCTCATTTGTAAACAAGCGACACCGGGTATGTGTGCGCTCTATTGTGTCCAGTTAGGTGTGCGTGACAAACTCTGCTTCGTACAGCTTAAAAACGCTGTGAACTATTAAAAAAAAAATACACGTTCAGCAGAAAAAAAACCCCGTTCATATTGCTGCCACGGTTTTCAAAGTTATCAGTACTTGCAGTAAAATAAAGTGTTTGTTGATAGTCAAAGGTGAGACAAGAGGATGGATTCGTCATGAATTTGATCAACTGTGTGTCAACATTCCTTTAAGGCACAGGGGACATCCCAGTGATTGCTCAACAGCACCCTCTAGGTTTGGGAAATGTCGCTTGTTTTCATAATATCAAGTGCGCACTAAGAATCCAGATTACTACGAAACTGGGATCTGTGACGCAGCACATATTTAAGTTTGACACATTGAACATGACACAGGCTTCCAGACAAAGTCGTGAATTCCCGCAGGAACCACGAACGTTGTCGAAGGGGTTTGGAGGAAGGAAGTGTCTTTAAAACGCACGACATGAAAAAGTGACATTAAATCTAATTGTACAAAACTTTCTAAATGAAATGACAACGCGGGCCGTTGGGTTTTAAATGACTGTGCCATTGTGAACTGCGTAACATGGTCCTCTTCCACAACAGGATTACGCACTCCATCTCTTGCGCAGCATCCTATTCGGAGCTCTTCCTTCACACGCCATCCCTGCCGACTCCACGCTTTGTTTACGTCCCGATTTGATCTTCAAAAATCGGGTTCGAGTCAAGTTTCCGACCCAGAACAACTTGGCAGCGTCTCCACGCGGTCCACCACCGCAGCGGAAATTCCTATTGGATTTCATGTGGCTTGTCGCTGACGCAGTTAGATTTACCTGTTGTCATGTCGATGATGAAACATCCCTGGTTTTAGAAAGTCCTCGTGTCCCTTCCGACCAACCAGACCCCGTTCACGCCACTTGAATTCACGGCATTCCTTGTATTTAATCATCATTTCATTTACTCTTCTCCAGCAGCGCCTCTTTACCTTTCCAGCCGGAGTGGCCGTGAACCACAGCGGTGTTCTCTCTACGCAACATACGCAGCACTATTTCCCTCTCGCCCCACAATAACATAAATAACTTACGTGTTCGTCCCGAACATGTTTTCCTTTGGTGCCGAAGGAGTCTCCGGTCGTCAGGCAGACATGCTTCTCGGTGGCTGCTCCGGACCCTGGCTTCCCCTTCTCAGTCACATTGTTGCGGTTATCAATCTGAAAGCGCACGTTTATCACCGTGCATCCACTAACGATTTTCCATAGCGCAACACGGTAGCCCCGCCCCCGACACTCCCCCGGCCGCCGATTGGCCGAGCGCCTGCAGTGTCTTTCCTCATCGGCGGAATCACATGTGGCTGACGCATGTTTACAAACATCGGTGAAGTCACATGACGATGGGCGCTCTTTACCGTAAAGTACCTCCCTTTGACGTAACTACCTCACGTCGTGCAGATGGCATGTCGTTCTTGTTTTTTAATAGAAAAAGTAGAACCCCCCCCCCCCCTTAGAAATAAATATCAATCTATTCAAGCACGAATCCAGCACACACAGATCATTATCCCGATGATATTGTTAGAGACGTTATCATACGTCGACGGGGAGAGAAATACACTGCAGTGGGTCAGTGGGTCTCAACAATAATGAGAATACTCCAGACATGTACAGTCTGATGTGTTGGTGGAATTAATGCTTTTATTTGAGTATTTAGGACGTTGAAAATCAGTCATTTCCAGGTGGGTTTGACTCGGGCTGCGTAGGCTGTTGGCAGTGATGTCAACGTGTATTCTAACAAGATGCTGGCCCTATGTGGCTATGTAGGAAAAAATACTGCAGATTAATTGAATGACTAATGCAATTGTGAATAAACTGCAACACTTGTGTGTCAAATAAGATAAATTAAATACTCTCTCTCTAATCTGTCTGTAATCAGTCTCTTTGTTGCTGAAATAATATTTATCAGTATTTAATATTTATCTACATATTATATACCTCTATATTGCAGATACTTTCTTAATGAGCTATTTAAAATATGAAATGTAGATCTGTTTTGATTATGAAATGTCATCCTGGCCGAAGAGTGTCATACAGTGCAACGAAACAGCTGTTGTTGTTTTCAGTACACGGATTTGACGCGTTCAGGGAATGATCCAGCAATTTTGTTGAGACAAGTGAAGCTGCGATGCCTTTTGTCCCCAGCGGGTGGCAATGTTGACTCAGATATGTTTACAGTGCGTTACACCGTGTATCGAGATGTAGCGGATGCTTAGTTGTGCTGATGTTAATTTACGTGAAAGTAAAACTAAATCACATCACTTAGTTTTTTAAACGTATTCTTTGTGACAATGTTGTCTTCAGGGACACACAAACACACATACGGTGATAGATAGAAAAAAACACGAACCCTTCCAGAATATGTGAATAAAAAAGGCAACCTTATTTACGGTAACTGTGTGCGTCACTGCTGCACTTTACGGTAATGAGGACATTACATTACGCCATACGCTCTGTCGTACACACGAAGAGCGAGAGAGAGGCGGGACTTGAGAGAGAAAATCCAATCGTCAGTCGGTCTATAGAACAATAGGCGAGGGACGACCGGTGTTGTGTTTTCCGACTGTCTAAGAGCCTCGCGGCACGTTGCTGTCTAAAACTGGTCGGATATGTGTGTATTTCATTACATTTAGAAGAGAAGTCCTGTGGCGCAGTGATGTCAAGTGCATTTACTGCCCTTGGTTGATTTTCAGAGTTTCTCAGAAGACTCTTCAATGTGTCAATTATTTTCATGTTTAGCTTGATTACAAATATGATTCCCCTAAATAATGGAACACAGTACAATTATTTTGTTTGTTCACCATTCAAGCACTACACAAAACTGACCACTAGGTGTCACTGTGGAAGTGCAAATGTCATAGTTTCATATTGTTTCATAATGTTTCAACGTGCAGAGGAGAGGCCGCGATCACCTCACATACCCACGTCTCTCTTGCCCACATAACAAAACCTGTTAAATAGGAATTAAACTAAAATTTCGAAGGAAACGCCCTCACGCCAAGAAGTTTCTTCGGAGCTACAGTTCTATCAGTTGTACTGTTCTACCGTCACCCAAGATGGTCCTCTGACACCTGAGGCTCGGACACGTGTGGTACAGTACAATGTATGAAACCACTGTGCCGAGGCGTGGTTTGATCACCAGTAGTGAATTAGAAGCACTTTGTGCGTGTGCTTACGTGCTTTGGATGTAAGAATTGATTTCATCATCTTGAACATGTATCTTGAATGTCAAAGGTGAATCAATCTATGAACGACTGCGCTTAATTTTATGTACCTCCAGATGTCATTGACGTTTCGAAGTTCCAGCAAAGCGTTGATAAACCATCACCTACCTACTGGTGGTGTTCATTGGTTTGTTTGGTTGGGTTGGGACAGAGGCAGAGAAGGGCAGGTCTTCTTTGTCAAAACAGCTATGAAACTGTCAGTGAAAATATTGGCCAGCGAGTTCTCCTCCACCAACAAAGCGGATGTGTGTGTGTGAAAGTACAGATGCGAGAGGAGAGCAGTAAATCCTTGCCTTGAAAATGTCGGTTAGAATCAATATAAATCAAAGTGAAAGTGTGTGTGTGTGTGTGTGTGTGTGTGTGTGTGTGTGTGTGTGTGTGTGTGTGTGTGTGTGTGTGTGT
>JBBMJM010149834.1:0-10809 GCA_037832705.1 Centriscus cristatus
CACAACAGACTTGGTTTGTTATTAACAGGATGTCACAAGCGTATAATCATCTCCATATCAAGCATGCCTCTTCCTCGGAGCCCACATGTTTTTGTTACTACACATGTGTAATTTGTCTTGACATAAAACATCCTAAATTTTGACATTTTCTTCACCAGGAAACATTCCTGTTGGTTTGAGTATCTGTCTTCAATTAGACAGTCACACAGAGCATCCACTGAACCTGCTGAGGAGGCGTAGTGCTTTGCATGTTTTTCATCAAACTTTTGTTCGATGAAAGAGTTCAACGGCTGGACTGGGTCTGCTGTGATGAACCACGCCACTTGGAATAACACATCTTACTTTTAGCAATTCTATCATGGTCATCTGAAAATCTCAATGTTACCACTGTCGAGTGTCACGTCAGTCCGATTTTATTTGTGTACTGCCAATTTACAATTACAGTTCTCCAATGGCACGTAGAAAACTGATGAGCACCAGTGACGTGATCTTGAGCAGTCAGAGCTTTAGAAGTCAAAAAACAACATCTGTGATTTGGCTGTCCACTGGAATGTATATTCATTACAGTCAGTGAAGACCGAGGCCCTTATGCAAATATATCCATTTTAATGTTCCATGCATGTACTTGGGGATGGGGGATTTGTGGGTCTGCAGTCTCACAGACTGTTGTCCCTTCTGTCACAGTCCTGTCGCAATCTTAATCTCATGCACGCTACATCATGCATGATGGAGTATGAATCCTCAAAAGAGAAGGAAAATCCTCAAAAAGCATATGAAATCAGAGCAAGGAAAGGCAAAGAGCATAGACATTGGTAAAGCATTTCTACAAAATAAATATACAATTTCTGCTGGACAGGTGATTGAGCTTGACAGTCTCCATAGATTGCCCCAACATTCATTGTGAAGGTTGGGGTGAACTATGGCCGAAGGACCAAAATGTGTGTGAACAGTTTGTTTGCACATTATTTGTGAACAAACACATCCAAAACTCATGTTGTTTGTAGCAGGGCCTATTGCATTGAATATAGCTGTCAACTGCTGTCAACAGTATACAGGAAATGTGCATGTACTGGTTTTATTGTTGTTGCTGTTTTTTTTCTTTTGTGTTTCGCTCCTTGACAAGCTGTCATTGTTTTTATCAGTGTCAGACAGTGTTCAAAGTCACGAAAGAGTATTGAGGATGACATTGTCATAATGGAAGTCCACAACAAGCTGCTATTCATTGCACAAATAGTCATAAATGGTTTGAACACTGAAAGCGTATTGAGGTTTCCCCAAACTCCAGCACCATAAAAGAGGACACATCAGGGAAGACTCTGCCTGCAGTCACGTGATTTGTCGTGATGTGAGGTCATTTAAGTAGTTAGGAGTTTAAGAGGAATGCTTAGTGGACATTTTCCACCATATGCCTGTGGATGTAGAGTTTGGGATATAATTGATGATTAACAGAAGATAATATGTTCTGGCCTCACGACAGTTGATGTCAGCAAGAAAAATAATACAGGACATTTTAGTTTTACAAAAACGCAAGAATGAAACAGGCAGATGTCTGCAAACATGATGGCATTACTGCGAGACATGAAAACACGTTTGCTTTGCTGTGCACCAAGACTGAAATTTTCTGGCCAGTGAATTGAGATGTACATTTGTCTCTTTCCCTCTTTTACTTGAAGAAGTACTTCATAGTTAAATAATGTGCTGTGTGTATTCTGTAAATAGATGTGGCTCCTGGAGTTAAATTGAGCAGTGCCGGCAGTTCTGGAACAATAACCCCATCTCAACCTACGTCAGTCCATCGATCCACAATGAAGGTCCAGTTTGTCGCTCATCTTGTCGACATGTGACTGCAGCTGAGCTGCTGTATATACAGATGATGCTATGAAGTCAGCAGCTGGTTTATCAGAGCGGCGCTAAATCAGACAAGATTTGCAAATTAGTTGTGACAAGCTGTTTGTTGCTTTCCATGTTGCTTTGCTTTTGGCCCGAAACCTTATTTAAATCTTAATTTCTTCATCAGGCAAATACGACTGTGGCATGTGCTAATACAATTTTGTGAACATGTGTATAAAAATAATCATGGGCACAGTTGACTGCTTGCATTAAGTATAGCCTAAAACACATCTCCACAGACATTATAGCTCATCGTCTTAATGTTCTTCTTGGCTGGTACAGTCATCTGTTAAGTTCTTGTCTGGGTTTCTGTGCTCTCCAGGCTGAAATGGGAGTGTGGAATAGCTGGGATAGATTTGGAATTAGTATGTGATGACAGGTATCATCAGGAAGAGTGTGATTGTTCTTCATAGGGGGTGGTGTGCATGTGTGTGTGTGTGTCTGTGTGTAGGGGGTGGTGGGTAAGTTGGATTTTGGGAATTGTAATGAGGCCTCACCATGCCAGAACAGAACCATCAGCAGCAGAGGTAGTAGCAACGGTGACAATAAGCCGGTGGGTCAAAAAGGGGCGTGATGAGTGCACTGTGCTCTGTAGTGTAATATAGATTCTGCACTTCTCATAAAACAACAACAACATGCTTGTGTTTGTGCTGCAGAGGATAGTGGATAAATCTGGGCGCGTTTATACTTCTGCAATTTTACTACCGTGCTTCTTTTTTTTTCTCCTTCATTCACTTAAAATGATAGCGACTGAAAATGAGCGGATCTTGTTACTGCAATAACTTTACAGATCTACATAATTTTCCACTCACAATTCACATTTGGGACTGTTGTATTTGCTCAGCAAACATGGAACTTCCAATCCACGATCAGTTATTCAGTGTACTTCAGGTGACTAAAAGTAATTGGATCTTGTTACCACAGTAACTGCCTGTTGAGTCATTTCAAAGGATGCATTTGGATACAAATATTCTGAATACATTGCCGAGAAACATGGAGGAAAATAATTTTTTGCATATGTGGACGTGGTCTTAGAATCAGAACTATTGTATTTATCTCACACAGAAATGTGTTATAATTTGTATGGTATGTGTATATGTCACACTGGATCTGTTTCACATGTGCCCAATGGGCACGTCCGACATTCTTGAACATGATGGGGAGGCATAAAACAAGCAAGGGTTTAATAAAGATGGGCCCTCTTTGCATGTTTATTGCAATATCTATGAGTTGCTGTTGACAAGACAATAGAATTGTAGGAGGTAAGCTAAGTAGATAAAAAGTAAGATTTCCTTGATGGAAATATCCATAAATCATTTATGTGGTGTAGCAGCATGTGTGTATACACAAACACACACACATATACATAAAATGTCACTTTTAAAACCATGTTCATATTTGTCCAATAGTCGTCTATTCCATGAAGTATCATGATCTCAGTCCCTGGCAACATTTAAGAGTTTGTGAAGGTGTGCATACGTATGTCAATGAGGCCACAACAAGGCCGCAATGAGGGCCAGAGGATTATTTCTTTGCTCAACGTCTATGTGTTTCGCAAAAGATGTGCATATTGAGTAAATACGTTTTGCATTCTGCGCCAATATCCTGCCGGCCTGTGCAGCAGGTGATATGTTACAGGGTTTGTTCAGCTTCATGCTCATTAACTGACAAAGTTCCACAAAACAAACTGTCCACCGCAGTCACCTATCGACAGGAGCTTCCTGCTCCTGCTGTCCTCTGCTGCTGGAGACTTTGCACAGATTGTTTTTCATCGTCTCTCAGCAGGTTCACCTGTGAGCGCGGAGGTTAACGCGGGCGCTGCGATTTGAAGTTCTTCAGTTGTTTTATCTTATTCAGTAGCCTGCTGCTACGTTGGAGAAGCTAATCGGAGCTGACTGGTGGTTCAAGTACCTGGCCTTAGTTAGAGTTTTATTTTAGCCCTCCGTGTGGCAGTGGCCGCCACATGGTGTCTGACCCCCTGTTGTAACCCACACGGGCCACTTTCAATGTCCCCAGCAGTCTATTAGTGCTATCTGACACTATGATGATAAAGAACAGAACTCACCAGTGGTTCCTCGGTTCTTTCTTTCCAAATATAGCAGAACCTGAGCAGCACGATGAACCCAAAGCTTCTCCTGATGGCTCGGCAAATGACGTGCATCACACACATTAGTACTGGAAATCTGAAAATAAATGAATTTACCATTTAAATTACTTGACCCGTTGGTACATGCTTCAATTTAGTAAGAAGGTTTCTCCCTGTGTCGATGTGCACAGCTAAAACATAAGCTATGCTAGCTATGCTTTCTTTTAGATGGGAGGACAAGAAGGACACGCTGATAAATCCTCTTGAGCTCCAACCATGTCTTCACATCCAAATCTTAAAGTACTACGGTAATAAAATCGTAGAGGATTGACAGAGAGCGCATTGTGGAAATTTGTTTTTGCGTTTCATATGATGGTATGTTGCAGTTTACACTTTGCTGTGAAAACACCAGTAATTACAGGGAAGTTGCAATAACTGGCCACAGCTCAATGCGTCAGTGTGAACTGTGCTATTTCCAGACGATGCTGGACCATTTTGTTGCAAGTGGATGCATGTAGTTGCACGTTTGAAGATGTTGTGCATAGAATCTTTGGTCTGGACTGGACTTCAGAGGCACAGTTCAGCCATGCTCTACTAATGAAGTCCCACTTTCCCTACTGACAACATTTGTACTTGTTTTTGCCTAAAGGTCTCCTGACACTGTCTCTACATTTACTTCGTAAAACTGTTTTTCCTCACTATGTCCAAAGTCTTTTGGTCTCTACTCTGAATAAATTGAGGTTCTGTTTGAATGAGACTCTTCTCGATCTGGATCCTGACTCATCGTTACACAAGCAGGGTCACTGTGTTACAGGACTCAGATGGAGGATGAAAAGATGGATAACTGACAGTTTAACAGTGGTGCCTTCAGGGACAAGACATGGCTCAAACTGTGTCATTAGACAGAATGGATTCTGCTTTCCTCCTTCAAGCTTTCTCACTCATTTCTGTCTTGCAGTCTTTCCTCACCACCTCCATCTGTCACTGTAGGTGTGTTCTTGTGTGTTTTGTATTAATGCCAAATTCCGCCCATGTAAATTGTTGCTCTTTCAATTTTATTTTTGTTGTGTTGCATTGCAATGATGTTATGTGGAGGTTTTTAATTGATGTAAACTCATCCAAATGCTTAGTCAGGTTGAGTGGTGAACTCTCAGTTGCCCATCGGTGTGGATGTGTGCATGAAAGGTTATCTTCACATTACATATTAGCCCTGTGATGAAGAGGTGAATCAGGGTGTAGTAGGCCACATGCTGGACAAGACAAACAAACAATTACTAATCTATCTACCTGCAGGCACCAGGGAAACCTGCATTTCCTTAAGACAGAGCTTAAAAAAATACTGTGGCTTTCAACTAGCTCTCAATTTTCTCTTAATACTATCGCTATTCTTCTTCTGTTTTATTTCATTTAGGTTTTACTGTATTTCTAACTCTTATTTTACCCAATTAATGTTTCTTGCAGAGAGAAATAGTTTGCTGTGTAAATGCCCAACTGGTTAGCGTGAATGCCACGTGCACAGGCTGTGTGACCCAGATGTAACAGCTTGTGTCGGGTTGTGTAGTGCTCTTTTGGGGACGTGGGTGCCGAAACTCTTGACAGTTATTTTGAATCCATCACAAGACACGGAAAGAGATTCAGATGTTTCCCAGAAGCTGTGCTCTGTTCAGCTTCTTATTCAACCTATTTTTGATGGAATGCGTGCAGAGTAGATTGAGCAGCAAACCACACAGATTTAGGATCATGTATCAGTATGTTGCTGTGAAAACTGCTGGAACAATCACAGTAGTCAGTGCGCCATCGAATAATGTGTGTATGTGTGTGCTTGTAATTGAGCAGAAACTCTTAAGACTCGTTCACGCCGCAAGCAAATTGGATTTGTGGCTCAAATCAGATCCTGAAGCTCCTCTGTCTACATTGTCATTTGCAAGTGATCAGATGAGATCACATTTGTTTCCTCCACATATCAGTGCTTACTACTGACTTACAATGGAGACAAACAGTATTTGATTGTTCTGTGATATAAATTGTTCTCCCACTGACAAACAATGCAGAGGTCTTAGTTTTCATCAGAGGTACAATTCCACTATGAGAGCCATAATCTAAAAAAAAATCCAGAATATCACACTGTTTGATTTTAAAATAATGCCTTGCATTCTATTTCATGAAATACATATTCCATCACCTACCAATCAGTGAATCTTCTGGCTCACACAGACCTCTTATTTCGAAGCTTCCTGTCATCCACTCATTACCTATTGATGCGTATTAATCACACCTGTTACATTGTCACCTGTATAAAAGTCACCCATCCACACATTCATCAGACTCCAACCTTGCCACTGTGGGCAAGACAAAAGAGATGTCTCATGACACCAGGGACATAATTATAGACGTGCACAAGGCTGGGGTGGGCTACGTCACAAAAGGAGAGCAGCTTGGTGAGAAGACAACAGCTGTTGGCACATGTAGTAGAAAATGGAAGAAACTCGACGACTGTCAATCCACCTCGGTCCGGAGCTCCATGTAAGATCTCACCTTGTGGACTATCGATGATCATGAGAAAGCTGAGGGATCAGCCCCGAACGACACGGGAGGACCCGGTCAATGAACACTTCTGGACTCAAAGCGCATCTGTAAAAATCAAACACGATCACATTTCATACAACCTCTACATCTGGTTTGTAAATATCGGATTTCAAGTAATTTTTGCTGTTTGGACTTTATAAACCACACCTGGATACAATCTGAATTGATCTGATCTGATCAAATGATTTGGGGCTGGTAGTGTGAACAAGGACTCATCTCTATTGACGCCTGGCGCAGGTGTCTGTGGCTGCTCCACAGCACCAAGAAACAGACAAGGCAGGAACTTCATGGTCAACCTGTCTGATAACACACATCCCCGTGTGTGATCCCACGCAGGCTGAGTTGTTTCCCATTCTTTCACTGTCATTCACCAGTTGCCCCAATTTTCATAGTTATCTGACGGTTACTGGGACTGTAACCCAGGACCGTTTCAGGGCCGTCGCCTGATATTCACAGTGTGCCTGTTTTGTTTTTTTTCCCTTGAATCTGTCAAAAGCTTATTTACATATTTTACACTTATTTTAAACACGGACGGCAGTTAACTGCGGAGCAACACCTTTTCTCTCATTAGGCTCACTAAACAATATAATGATTCCCCTGAGAATCGGTCTCCATCGCTCTGCTTGCCCTGTCACTCTCTGCACTGCCATCGTCATGGTGATCAAAGCCAGATGTGTTCACGTCTGTTGATGCCAAAAAAGCACAAGCATACTGATTGTTTCCAGAGTTGTCCCTCTCCTCAGCACCACGGCCCTGAGGGAATCTACTGCAAGATATCCTCCTGGAGTGGAGAGGGAAGAAAAAAAAATACTTAATAAGGAACAAAAACGAGCTAAATATGACTGATAACGTCTCCTACAGTAACATGGACATTCATCATCAATTATATATTACGTTTCACTAATTACCCATCTTCATTTATTTTTAACAACCATCTTTTCTCTGATAACCAGATTCATCATGGTTCATGCTTGCAACTGCTCTTGATGATACTTCTTGTCTTTTTATAGCCTGTTTCCAAACTCTTGTTACCTGGATGTTTCCCCTTTTGCGGGCCAAACAAATTAAACGATCAAGAAGTCAGCCAGCAAATATCAGACACATCTGAGAAGAAGAAGAACAACAACATGACTACACCACAGACTCAACCTACCTAATTTATTGCAAATCCAGATAAAGGAACATGCACATATTTCAGCTGTTTGAAGACTGAAACAATGCGTGCGTTGGGATTGATAGGAACATATTCAATATCTGGTGTGATTGCCAAACACGTGGTATTTCTTTGAGGTGTGGCGGGAGATGAGATTTTGGTCTTTAATGCTTTTGTCAACAAAAAACATCTCGACAACATCAGTGCTATGCAGCACAGCAAAGAACTGAAAGAGGGCAACAATTTACGCTGGCAGAACTCGCAGTGATCAAAGATGTTCATACTAAACACACAATAACACACCTGCAGTGACAGATGGAGGAGTGATTACAAAATGAGTGAAGAAGGCAGGAAGAATCAGTTTTGTCTAATGACGCAGACTGAGCCGTGTCGTGTCCCTGAAGGCATCACTGTTAAACTGTCAGTTATCCAGCTTTTCATCCTCCATCTGAGTCCTGTATCACAGTGACCCTGCTTGTGTACCAATGAGTCAGAATCCAGATACAGAAGAGTCTCATTCAAACAGAACCTCAATTTATTCAGTGTAGAACTTGGACTTGGACTTGGACTTGGACAGTGTCAGGAGACCTTTTAGTCAAAACATGGATGGATATTGTCAGTCTGGAAAGTGGGACTTCATTAGTCATGGCTGAACCGAGCCTCTGAAGTCCAGTCCAAAGACGCAACAACTTAAAAAAGTGCAACTATGTGCATCCACTTGCAACAGAACGATCCCGCAATGTCTGGAAACAGCACAGTTCATATGGAGGCACCGAGCTGTGACCGGTTATTGGAGTTCACACAAACCTCTGTTGTTTTCACAGCATACACAGGTACATACCATAACCACAATACGGTCTCTTGCCTTTCTCAGCGAGACGAAGAAAATATTTTGTACATCTTTTTTTGAATACTGACATTACTGCAGATAATATACAATCTACAAGTTTTTCCAATGCTTTTATATGCTACACTATTTTGATATATATACATACTGTAGATTTTATATTGTGCAGGGGAAGCCGCTCTCACAGAAGAAATGAACAACTGGTAGAACTCAAAACTACAGAATGAAGGTCAAAGTCCTCTTATATAAACAAGAGGTCACTATTGTCCACTCAATGAGGCCGAAATACAGAATACAGAATTTTCAGGTCAGCAACCTACTCATTCCTTGAGAGAATGAACGGCCACACTGACAGAAAACGACCAGTGCTGTACTTCCTGCTGCTTTGTCTAGATGTCTTCGAGTTCAAGTGGAAGGATTAAGGAAGAAAACCAGTCTGTACGAATACAATCCCAGGCCATTATTTATCATCTGCAAGTGGGGATGACGATGGTTTGGAAATCCTGATCTGCATATTATAATTCTGGTGAAGGATAAATGGGAATAAATTGACTCATCCTTCCCTCACACCACCCTCTAAAGCTGCCACCATCAAGAGTAGATAAAAAAATGATTCTGCCAAACAAACTAAAAATAAAGATTTTTTTCACCTTAAATTCCGCAGTACAACATGTGAAGGCAGTTATATTACAGCGCCAAGCTCATTCTTTAAACTCTTGGGGAGAGAAACAAAGATAAATCTTTCTCCCTGGTGTAAAAATGCTCACATGCATTTTAACTTCATCTCCAATCAAAGATGCCCAGATGGCAATCTGCTACACAATGTTTTTTCTGCACTTTATTAGGCACATAGATAAACGTCATGACTGGAACACAGGCCTGTGAGTAATGAAGGCTCCCTCAGCATAACAAGATCCTACCCTCCTTATGCTCGCCAGCTCATCTCAAGTTTCAGTGTTTTTCAGATGAAATCTGGGAAAAAAAAAAAAAAAAAAAAAAAAAAGAAACCTCACTCAGTGTGAGAAGAAAAGCACAAGGAAACTCATTAGGTTTCTGACAGGATGTGCAGCATTGGCCTCCATGGTTATACTGTTTACTCCATGGTCCAGTGATGATTGCACAGGAGGATGGAAGGGAAGGGAGCTGGGCCCACACTGATGGAGAGCATGAGATTCAAACTCATCCCTGACCATACCGACGCATTGCACAAAAAATGTAAGGATGTCAATGATGGTTTAACTCGTGCTGCATCAACGAAGGAGAGTGGCACAGATGTTTTTCAGAGGTTGAGTCTTCAGTTTATTCACAGATGTGGTGAATTGAGGCATTAAATGTACTTGCCATGTTAGCAGCGCTGAAATCTGAGGCTGAGGTCGTGTTCACAGGGAGACAACTTTAGGTGTGTCTGCAACTACTTTTATCTTATGGACATTTGTGCTTCCTCTGGGAACTGTGAAATTCAGCCCATCATCCCTTTGGAATGTCTGGATCAGTTTGCTCCTCAGGGTTGTGATGGTTTGGGAGGACGAGAAAGACGGGTTGTTTGAACCGGTTCTTTGACGCCGCTAATGTGCAGACCTGCTGCTGTTTCTGTGATAACGCCACATTGCTCACTATACCACATTTTTTGAAAAATGTGAAATAGTGAAAACGGTCTGTTGAATTATGAATCTATTTTGGCAACAGCAGTTGACCAGGTACTCATCCTGAACACAATGGGGACAGACAGTTTCATCTTACTAGCAACCTGTTTGATTTGTGAAAATGTTGATTTGCTTGACTCTAGACACGGTTTAGAGTTTAGTGTTAAAATGCCTTTGGAAAAAATGACCCTGAGTGAAGGTTCGCAGCCCAGTCACTACAACACGTTCACAAAGTACGTTTCTTCACACTAGGTGCTTTGTATTTTTATGGTTTTAATATTGGTATGGATTTTTATGGTTATGGTTTTAATATGGTTTTAAATTAATAGTTTTAGGGATTTAATGTGTTCCACAGATTCTCTTGTCATGTTTCACCATAGTCTCCTGAATAGAGCAGGTTCCGTATTTCTTGTCAAATGAAATGATTCATTCTTGGACAGGGAGATAGTAACACAGAAGATAATATCCATAATTATACAATCAGTTTATGGGATCTGGAAAAGATCCTGCAGGATTGCTGTTTCTAGCAAACGACTATGACATACCATCAAAAAAAAAAAAAAAAAAAAAAAAAAGGATGTTTTAATTTGATTTTTAGAAGTGC
>JBBMJM010149855.1:0-10806 GCA_037832705.1 Centriscus cristatus
AACTAACCGGACCCAGTGACTCAGTCAGCATCCGACAAGAGCCTTGCCTGTGTGTGTGTGTGTGTGTGTGTGTGTGTCAGTCACTTCTGCCGTGTGGTGGAAGATGCCCGGAGCCACATGGTGTAATTAACTACTGCTTTTTGAAGGGAGTGTGTTAAGAGCCTGGCTGTAATCATCACATTGAGCCCAGAGATTAGAGAGCGTGGTGCGTGGTCATTACCTGGCCGGTGACAGGACACGCCCAGACCTTCGGCTCCGAGGGGTGGGGGAGATTGATGTGGGGGTGCGGTGGGTGGCCATATCTTTGATCTGCGGTCTCATAGAATAGGCAAAGCAGCTCGACGCCACATGGGATCCAGTCACACGTGCACAAGAGATTGGAGAAGTGGCCAAAAGAGTCTCGTGTCCCTCTGAGAGTCAGATGACTGGTATGGACAGGTGAACGGGGGCGTTTCAGAACTAGGTGTATGTGTGTGTGTGAGACTAGTTGTGACGGCAATGAGTAGAACAGACATAGACAAGGGAACTGAGAACCAGGACGCCTGAACATGACAGCAGAGCACCAGCAGCTTCACGAGGAGAATCCCTGATGGATTCAACCGTGGATTAAAACAACAAACGTTGATGTTAATTCTGTTCTTCTGCACTTCTAGGATAAATCTTTCCTCGTCTATGGCTTTGTCCTGTCTGACCTCTGACCTCCCCATGTCCCTCCTACCTACATTTGCGCCGTTGTAGTGTTTTATCTTGACAATTTGCTTCTCGGATTTGGAAAACCGACCAGATTCTCTGTCGTATTGTGCGGAAATTGAGGCGGTCGCGCTGTGAACACTCGATGGTGGATGTGTCTGTCTGCAGGCAGGTGTCTCCTGTCTGTCCTAGCAGGTTGAACCCTCCTGCAGAATGACCCCGCCCCCACTGTCCTCACTCTTGACAGACGGGGAGCAGGAGACACCAACGTCAACGGCGGCTGAACTCACCTGACAATTCCACCCAGTGTCTTCTGTCTGAAACGGATATAGAGAATGTTTCAGCTGATGTCACCCTCACAAACTCAGACTTCCTGTCACATGCAGCGACCCCCCCCCCTCCCCCTCCCCCTTTCTCACAACATGACTTTTTTTCCTCTCCTCTCTGCCTGGTCCAGAATCTCTTGGCTGTGGTCTTGAGTAAACAGCGTATTTTTAGCTGGGAGGTCATATAGGCCCAGTCTTAATCACCACATTCCCTTTTTCCCACCAGCCCAGCTTCAGCTAGAGGCCCGTACACGGTGGGGGAGGGGGGGAGAGTAACGGAGATTATTTAGCGTGAGTGTGATCCTTGATCTTTGTTTTTAATTCACCCTGCCTCAGACTTGCTCCCTTTATCTTTTTTGATCTGACAAAAAGCAGAACATGTGTTTTAACGCCTCATCCATCCCGGTTGGCGCGATCCATCAGAAAACGGATGGTCATTTTCGCGCCTTCTTCTTGAGGTCGGTTTGCAAGGACCCTCTTTGTATTCCAGAACATGTCTCGGCTGCGTCCGCTGCGGTCGTCCAGGGCCGAGAGCAAGGACGCTACTTTTTGTAACTGTAATTAGCGTCTCTGCGTTTTGATTGGACCCTGGACTGAAATCAATGACTCATCACCGCAGCAGCTCCCAGACAGTCACAAACTAATCAGACTTGGTGGATCTAAAACGTGTCACCCTGAGTGGACGGCCGTCGCGCTGCTCGTCAGCGCCGGTGACCTCCTTTCGGTGTTCTGGACTGTTCGCTGACCCAAAACCCGGATGCCTACTGCTGATTAGTGGAGCCAGACAGAGGTGCTGTCTGTTGAAGTGCACTCATTCTATCCTCCGCGCTGTCTAATCCCCATGTCAAATTGTTTCCTCCGCTCCACAGGAAGTGGCCCACCGAAGGCCCCAGCGTCACGGCCTCAGCTGGAGCTTCTGGGAATGTGGGGGCGATAGCAATGGGGGGGGTGTTGAATGGAGGTGGAGGGTTGTAAAAGCAGCTGGACATCCGAGGAGCTCGACGTTTCTCCTACGTTTGACTGAAGTGTTCCTCTGTGTTACAGTTTATTCAACGGCTAATTTCTACATAAAAGGAGGTTATAGGCTGATGTTAGAATCACCTCTGAGGAAGAAACCCATTGGGGGTCCACAGCGCCACAGCTGGCCGCTTTCAGCATGACGATTGAAATACGCCTCTGTTATCTGGACCGCCGCCGCCGCCGATGATGATAATGACGTCAGTTCATGTCACTACATCGTAAACTGTGTTTCTCCACAGAAATAAAGAAAAAAAAAAGTGAACCAGTGACACAATTAACCCATTTATGGGTTAATTAATAAGTTGATTCATTGAGTTTGAGTCTGAGGAGACACTTGTTTTCAACAGGCCCGTTAATGAATTGCAGCTCCGTCCCTACGGAGAGGGTCGTGTGCGACACCTGTGGTTGAATATTGGAGGAGGATGAGTGTGATGTTTCAGAAGCTGCAGTATGTAGGAGGTTGCGATCACACCAATACACGTAGAATAGGAGAGCCAGAGGGAGGGCCAGGTCACCGTGACCTGAACCGTTTCCACGTTAGCACTTTGTGTCGTCGTTTTCTGTCCTCCTGCCCTCAAAACACACACACACACTGACGTCAAATCAGTCGGTGGACGGCAATGAAAGAAGTAGCTGCTACAAATTGTGGTCATATTATGAATAATGTGACAATGGTTGTTTTTGTGATGATACTGCTGTGGTCTCCAGCCAGTCCCAGTCGAAGGGAGACTTTGGATGTTTGCCTGGTTTGTGGGTACAATAGTCAAGAGGACAAAGCCAAGCCAGCATTTAAACTGAAGGTCAGGCCTCTTTGGGCTGTTAAAGGTCAAAACCTGGGTTTGAATGTGAGCTTCCTGCCGGGCCCCGGGGTGGGGGGTGGGGGTTCCTGGGTTTGACTTAATATTTCATGTTAGGGGATGGAAAGTTGCCACGTTTCCTTTAAAATCTGCCGTCACCACATCCAAGTTTTGAGTTCGCTCTCCAAGAATACTCATTCTGCACAGACAGCCGTGTCTTCTACACAGTTCATTCAAAGTCTCGTGTCCCGTCGTGGCGAGCGTCTTTTTCATTTACCTGCTCAGCTGGTACGCCAGACTCTGGAGGTGATCACCTGTCTTTTGAGTCAATACTGTTCCCCAGTTTGTAGAGGAACCATCTGCAGGAACAACATCGGACGTCAGAAGATTTACAACAAACCAAGTAGAAACTAATTCTCAGGATGTTTGTTTTTGTATTGGACGCGTGCCCATCACGTTCATTGCACACAGGACAGTAAATCCAAGCACTTGGATGTTTTTTTTTTCCTGTTTTCTGGGTATATTTTCTCCGTGTGTGTAATCTCAGGTCGGTCGGCCTGCGTACGGACTAATCCTGCCTGTCTGCCTGCGTGTCTCTGTTATGTACCAGGGGTTATTAACAACCTCAACTACCAGACGTCCTCACATTTCTGTTTATTTTAATGGTCCGAAGTCCCTGTGGGCTGCTGGGCGAACAGGCTCAACCGATCAGGACAGCCCCACTCCCCCACCCCCCTGTCGAGTTTCACCGTGTATGTACATGAGTTTAGATTTAAAGGCTGAGGTGTTCGTGAAAGGACCGTCATGGAATCCGAGTACACTCAGATGAAGCTATATTCAGACCCATTGATTATTGTTTCATTGCTTGAGGAACCTTCCGGCGTTGTCAGATCAATAACAACATAAATAAGCTGACAAAGGCTTAGGTAACTCGAGGCCAAATAAGCCCGAGAGGGCTCATTTCCTGAGCACTGATCCCAGGAGGAGGAGGAGGAGGAGGACAGGAAGGACGGAGGAGGTTGTCGTTTGCCTCATGTGCTCGCCAGTCCCAGGAAATGGAGAGAATAAACGTGTAGTCGGATACATAAATGAGGAGCGATAACGTCTCCAAACAATCCAATAATGGCCCGAGATAACGACGGCGTTGCCTGTGCAAACACCAAAGCGTCGCCGCGGTCGCGGTGGTGAGGCGCTGGGGAGCAGCAGCTCAGTAGATTTACAGATGTTTTTGGTGTCTCTGACCTCTTGAACCTTCCGTCTTCCTCCGGACCAACGTGAGCTGGCTGGCTGCGAGTCAGCCTGGCGTCGCCCTGTCACGTTTATTTTCGGTCCGACTCGCTCGCCTGCCAAAGTGATAAAAGAGAGACGAGCTGTCCACAGTGGCGTGGTATGCAGCTGTGTGTGTGCGTGGGTCTGGGGAGGGGAAAGTTTGGGGAACCTTCCGAGTACGTGCGTTTGTGTGTGTGTGGCAGATATTCACGGAACTTCTTCCAGCCCCCCCGGTGTGACCCCTACCAGCACGGCTTGTAGTTGGCCCCGTGTCACAAGGGGGGAGTCACAGCCAACTGTGGGTCTCTGGGCCAATTAGCTCTCCAATGGGAGGCAGGGTGTGGTGGGGGGGAGTCTGAGATATTTAGATATTCTCTTTCTGCTCGTCGACAGGCACACTGTGTCCGAGCTGTCGGATGAAATGAAGAGCCTGATCATAGAGAAGAGTCGGACGGGCCTGGGGGAGGAGCCCGAGACGCTGGTCAAAGGTGAGTGCGACTCGTGGTCAAACGTACGTTTGCTTCGGTTCTTTTCCTCAAAGGGACAATCGGGCGATCACCTGATCGGCTGTTACACAATGTGGGTGGGTGTTGTCACTCCCATTAAGACGGTCTCATCCTTTGCCCTGATGATCCTGGAGCAAGCGCTGTCGCCGCTTGTTGCCCAGTAGCCGCGTCCCCTCGGACCACATGTGGGCCACTGCTGCTGCCCCCCCACCCCACCCCCCGCTCCGCGCGTGTAACGTAAGGACAGCCACTGGCACAGCGAGTGCCATCTCGCATGTCTGATGCTTTTGAGGAATGATCTCATAGGATATTTCTGTCATTTTTATTTCCTTCGTTTTCTTCCTCGGTCTGGACGAGAGTGCCTGGATGAGTTACAGCCTGTTTGGAACGGCGGCAGACGGCGCTGTCTAATTTTGACAGCGGTTACCGTGCGACTGCGGCTAACGCCTCATTGTCACCTTCAGGGAGAAGAGAACGGGGAGATGCTTCCTTTTCCTAAACGGACCACAGACACCTTTGTTGGGCCTGTCAGCTTTTGCACCACTTAGCCGACCTTCAACCGCATGTCGGGGCGTTTGATAATCCCAGCCATTACTCTGCGTGCGCTCGCCCCATTAGGGCTTTAGCGCGTGCACGGGCTGAATATGATTGCGGTACCTACCGATCTAAAATAAGCCACCAACATAGCGACTGATGACTGAGGGATGAACTGTGAACGTCTGGTGCAGCGACAGAGAGATGTTGATTGGTTTATTGACATACCTCCGTTGATTTATCGTTACATTGAACTGCTGCTTCTCATGCTCCAGTCGTGTTTAGTGGCGTCGGCCTGTTTTTGTTTCATAATTTTTCAAACAGAACCAGATGTTGAGTTGTTTCTACATGCACGTTAAAGCTTCAGTCTTCGATGCTAATTTGGTGTGTTGAACCTTTTTTATTGTATGTTTAGTGCAGTTAGTTTAAACCAGTACAATGTTGGATGGACAAGAGAAACAATCTGCCAGACTTCTAGGTCACTTTAAGTGTGATAGGAGATTTAAGGCGTTATCAATGAGATGGAAATGCATCGAAAAGAGATGCTCAATCTGTGCCGGAGGGGGCAGGGTCTTGGGGGTCAGGGGTCACAAATGAAACAAATTAAGGGTGAGCCATGGCCCCCAGAGGAGGTATTAGCAGCCCGCAGAGATGGGATCCAGATGGAGGACCATGGAAGGGGTATACACTCCTATCACGCTGATTAAAGTCGGTGTGGACGTTGGTCACTGGGGCGTCAGTGGAGCAGCAACTATCCATGTCTCACACCCAGTCAGCTCGTCTGCGTCCCCTCATTGCTGACTCACGTCACGGGTTTTATTTGTCCTCTTCATGTCAAGAGGTTCAAGCGCCCTCACCCCTTCCTCTCTTTAGTGCCAGTGGAAGGCTTTGCACTGCCTGGGTAAAGTACTGTGAGGGAAGGAGTGAGACTGAATAAATAAAAGATCCAGAGCTGGCTGACAGGTGGCACGCAGCTTGTTAACCACAACAGGAAACGCTGACGCTGCCGTGGCGTCATCGCGTTTTCACTGGGAAGCTCAAGGTATGTTGGCGAATTGTTCCTTGTAGACCACTTTGAAGGATACGTCCACGAACCGGATGCACACACACCTCAGGTCTGCCAATCCACTCCATACTCCTTGGCAACAATCTGAACCCCCTGGCTGCTGTTTGCCAGCGCTGGACGGAGGCTGTTGCCTCCTTTCACATCCCTCAGGACACTGGGGACATGACAATGTTGCATTGTCGAGTGACAAAGGGGGCGTGTCTGTGAAGACATGTCTGTTGGACTCTTTGTTCCCTCTTTGACACTACTCCAGCCCCCCCCCCACCCCCTCAGTCTCCGTTGCCTTTTCTCTTTTTCTCACTCTGTCGGCCCCCGAAGTAGTCATTATGTAGGCAGGCTTTAACGCCTGTGCCATTAGCCGCCGGTATTTTTATCCCGTAGCATCCAGGCCGTCTCTGAATGCTACAAACTTTACGGACAGTTACACGCCTTGGGAATTATTCTGGCTGCGTGACTGTCATGCTGCCACACAGTGAAGCCCACCTCCTGCTTCGACCAACAAGGACAATGCCTTTTCTGGGATTTGGTCTGTCAGAAAGTGGAGTTGAAGTCACACTAGAATGCCCCGCTTCCAATCACCGACCACAATTCTCTATAGAAAACCATGTTTGCATTCCACAATGGCTTTGTTTTTCTCCAACTTCCAGATTCTGTCCTGTTTTTTTTTCGAGCACCAACATATAATAAGATGGGTTTTTGTGTGATGTGTAACCAGGATGGTTGTTGAGGGAGGTACGAGGCAACTGGATCAAGCAGCGTCGGTTCTGGTTTGTGCTGAGCCAAGACTCCCTGGACTACTACAGCGGACCGGAGAAAGGAGCCCGCAGACTGGGCACACTGGTCCTCACCAGCCTCTGCTCCGTCATCTGGCCGGACAAACAGACCTACAAGGAGACTGGTGAGCGAACACAAGCACAGACAGACAGACAGGTAGACAGACAGGCTGAAGCATGGCTGACTCATGCTGAGTCCAGTAAGACCTGTGTTCATTTCCTTTTCAAACACTCCGAGGAACATGTTTGTTTTTAAAAGCGGCGTCGTGTCCTGCGGTTCCCTTCCTTTCATTCCATGAGTACTGTAAATCTGAGTAACTCTGGAAAGTCCCCCGGGTCTTTTCGGTCCAATAGGTGGCTCAAGGTTAGTCTAGAAATGTCACATTTGAGTGACCAGTGGGGCATCTCCGGTCCCTCTCTGGGATGAAACCAACAACTAAGAGGAAGACGGAAAAGTCTTCAAACGCGTCACCGCTCGTCTCATTTCTGTGTGCGACGTCACCGAAACCACCCCAAATGTCTGCCCGGATGGGCCAACCAAACATGGTTGACGTTAACTCACACTGACAGGGAACTTTCTGGAACAGACATGCACTCTCAAGCACGACAGAATGTGCTTTGTATGTTTCCTCTTAGTCACCGCCACATGAGAGATGTATGAAATCGTGACTTCCTCCGTGCGTTTTTTTTCTGGTCATTACCATGAAACGTTTGTTCCCCGCAGGGCTCAGTCCCAAAGACATGTATGAGGTTTTTTCACTTGGTGTCTTGGTCCAAACTCCCCAAACATGAGCAAGTCGAAAGAAGATGCAGTCTGTGGTCTAACGTGGACTGATCCGTGTTCGGCCCCTCCTGACAGATAGACTCAGTTGTGACAGTATCTCTATGTGGAAAAACCTATTCATGGTTTGAATTTCTCCTGAAACCTCAACAAAGGCTGAAGCGCTGCTGAGTCACATCACTGTGAAAGCTCAGGCTTCCTCTGCACATTGGAGGAAGTCTTTGTCATCTGCAGAATAACTGTTCATGTTTGGGTTTGGCGTGGTCCGAGGTTCCTCTCAGGCTGACCTATGAACCCCAGTGAAACTGGGAGAGGAAGACGCTTCCCCATTTGACGAGTTTTGGCGCTTTAGTCACTCTGGGTAATGTTTCTTCCAGGCTATTGGAGCATCACAGTTTATGGGCGGAAGCACTGCTACAGGTTGTACACCAAGCACTTCAACGAGGCCGTGCACTGGGCGTGTGCCATCCAGAAAATCATCGACACGAAAGCACCTGTGGAAACGCCGACGCAGCTCCTGATCCAGGACATCGAGGTAGGCTCACCCAAACACACATGCACATGGTTACTGTCAAATCACCGGTGACAGGAGCCACCAAACGCAAACAGACGCTGGCTTCCGCGTGATTCCTCGTTGCTCCGTCGCCGTGGCAACCACCTGCTACATTGGGTCGAGAGTCCAAAGTTTCCTCTGGTTTCCTTTTCCCTTTTAGATGACCTCATCTTATTCCACTACACAAAGCCCACAATAATCCAGTCCAAGTACCCAACCTGAGGCAGAAAGGTCAAAAGATAAAGACTTTTCCCTTAATTTGTGTGATCGGAAAGAATGTTGTTCGCTTTTCCTTCGCGCATGGAAATGTGGTGTCAGGTGTGTGTGTGTGTGTGTGTGAGGAGCTGCCATATTTTTAGACACAGGGTTGCTAGAGAACAGCAGAAATCTCATTGAGCAGACGTGGGGCTCGTCTTGCATCAGTCTGGTGAGAGAGAGAGAGAGAGAAGCAGGTTTGGCAGAGGAGGTGGAGGGCTCAGCGTGAAGCAGCGGGGCTAGATAAGCAGTCCTTTGCCTGGCCTCCTGTCTCTGTAATCTCCCAACAAGAGTCTCTAATCTCAAAGAAAGTGGTTAATCTGCCTGCCTCCGTCTGCCCCGTCTACCTCATCAGGAGAGGCACAGTTCATGTTCCGGAGGAGGAACGCCGGGGGCCTTGTGTTAAAGTGCTCCTCTTTTCACTGTTTGGTGTTTTTGACCGCATTCTTCAACACCCTCTCTATCGTTCTCTCAATCTGTTGCCCTCTCACGTTTAAACACAGGCACACTTTCTCAAACAGCCGAGGCATTTTGCCTCTCGAGCGTGAGATTACAAGTGTTGCAGCACAAATCCAGGAGAGAATGAACAGAGGGCGCTTTGTGTGAACAGGACTGATGGCTTATCTTTCAAGTATAGATTCATGCCCCGGCAGACACAAGGCAGATCAGGGATTGGCCCTTTAGCCCCAGACCCATTACCAGTGGCCATGTGAGCACCAAAGAAAGATGTGAAGTGTGGATTAGATGTTGACTTTTTTTTTTTTTTTTTACACAAGCTGGTAATTGTTTCAATGCGAATTAACTTATTATTGTTAAATGCTCGATCATAAAAAGCAAAAAGCACATACATGTTCAGTCTCATTCGGTGCAACTTCCAGTTAGTACGTCCTGTCAGATCTGACCCGTGCGTTCGCCCGACTCATTCAATATTGACATGACGGCCTCTGAAGATAAGCCCGAAGCTGTAATTTCACTTTGATGTTTGATGCAAGAAAAGCCCCGCAGGGGAATGGAAGACCTGACCATGTTTGTTCAGGCGCTGTTTGAAGATCCTCTGGGATGTTGTTGGAGCTGTGTCTTGCCACACATGGTCCACAGAGCCGCATCCCATTCCTGCACTTCAAACAGACGAGCCTGTCACCAGCGTGCACTAAACACTTCAGAAGAATGTGTCAACTTTGCCCCACTGAGGAAGACGAAAGCTCCCTCATCTCGTAGCCAGAGAGAAAGGGGTGACGAGCTTGAGAAGGTTGCAGAGGCAGGAAAGGAGTCCGAGCGGTGGCAACATTACTAATGAGCAACAGGTGCTGGGGGGCAGCAGCACGGACACCATCTGTGCTGCTGGAACACATCTATCCTCATCGGCAGCGGACGACACCAACACGCACACTGAACTCATTGACACCGCTGGATGAAATACAACATGTCAGTCACGGTGTTGTGGTTTGCTGGGTCATCATTTGACCTCCCCGCTTCTTTGAAAGCTGCCAGAGCTGAATTGTGACCTTGGTCAAGTCGACCCCAGTTACCCCAGACGGACACTCAATCACCCGCTGACTGGCTCGCGGCCCGGTCGGCTTCACGACTGTGAAAGTTTATTCTTCACTGTGTCCGTTTTTTGTTTTTTTTTCTCCACTCATGTCCTTCAGGAGAATAAGTTCAACCCAGAGGTGGTGGAGCACATCTACCAGCACAACCCCGTCCTAAAGTACACCCAGGGTCCCTTGTATGCCCCTCTCCTTCCTTTCCCCTATGGCAGCCTGGAGCACACATGTAAGTACTTGACACATTCAAGGTTTTTGTATAAAACTCTTTAATATCTTGTTCAGTTTACAAATTCAGGCAGCTCATCCAATGTTACAATGCCTATGTAAAAATGCCAGTACACAATAAAATTAAAACAGAAATACAAATATTTAGTCACAGACGTACCACCTCCGTGAATCATGTCTGCAGTTAAGCGTAGGCAAAAAACAAACAAAAACCCCATTGCCCCTTTTTTCCCATTCTTTATTCTCACCTACATGTATAGGTATGACACTATTTAACGCTAACGCTGGGATCGGACCCCTGACCCGGAAACGGAATAAGCGGCAGATAATGAATGAACTATTTCTGTCTCTTAGAATCTGATGAGGACGTTATTTATGGTAATTTAAAAAAAATTACATTTACTTTTGTAGATGTTATCGGTAATGTTAAAAACACGGATAATGTGAAAATTACCTAGGTTGTT
>JBBMJM010149876.1:0-10804 GCA_037832705.1 Centriscus cristatus
CCCCCCCCCCCCCCCCCCCCCCCCCCCCCCCCCCCCCCCCCCCCCCCCCCCCCCCCCCCCCCCCCCCCCCCATAAAGCAAATAAATGTTTGAAATTGACAAATTGACTCCATTGCAGATCTATACCGCCCCCTCCTGGACAACCTACGAATTGTTGAATAGGCTTCAGGGTCGCTTCACAAAAAATGTTATTAATATCAGTCACACACTCCAGAATAACTTAATTCGATAATACGAACAAACAAACAGTACAATCAAATAAAACACATTGGCGTTTAACCGTTATAAAATAACCATTTATTGCATGAAGCGCTCAGTAACACTGATTGTCCCATTAGTTGCATAGTGCAGGTGAAGTCCTTGTCACTGATTTATGTACAAACATCGGGCAGAGCCACAGTCGATACACTTTTCATTAAGCTGTTTCTATTAGCTCAGCCTTGCATCAAGTTCCCGACACTTTGCCTGATGGAAGAATGGGTTGTTAATTGGAAACCACTGGACAACAATGACTGATGATTCGATTCCAACAGGACATTTTCCAGTCTCCATTTTTCATGCAAGACTTCCCACTTCCTCCACCTGAGCCAAACACTCTCACTCAACAGATTTCCTACCTCTCCCAGCATAAAACCTCATTTCCTGTTCCTATTTCTTCATCGGGGGAGAGTGGTCAGCTATACTATTATTTTATAGGACTTTCTTATGTCAGTAGAGTGATGAGAGATATCAGTGTGGTATGTAGGAACAGCAGCCACCGACCGAAAAACCACATCTGAGTCACCTCTCCGTCAGCTGTTAGTGTTCACACCTTTTATTTGACAGTTTCTGTGAGAGGTTGCACAGACATCAGCCCAGATGTCCTGAGAAAGTGATCGGCATCACTTGCTCTGATGAGGAAGAATTTTCATCGGTGCAAATTTCAAAACGACAACGCCCGCAATCAATAGAACATGACCCAGACTGTACTGGAAGAGACGTGACTGCAAAGGCAAATGTGCAAATCAAGTGTCTATTGTGGAGAAAACAGATTAAAAAATGTCACAAGGGGAAACATGTATGTCTGTATGAACTGGTGTATGTAGGTACGGTAACAGGGGGCCCACATCAAGGATCAGGAACCTCGATTATATATTCATAAATACATATAAGTGACTGTATCGATCAAATACCACTCTAGTTTACCCCCCCACCCCAGAGGTCCTGCTGGGCCTGACATGTCACATGACTTTGAGGAGAGGACGATGTGTTGTGTTTCGGTTGGGATCGCTCTGTTGGAAGTGAATAGTAATTATGGGGTTTTCTGTTTACGGAGCGGCTGAATCGGGAGATTTCTTTGCTCACCGACCTGTAGGAATCTTGTCTTTTCATCTGATTAGATTCTGAACCTAAATGTATGGAATGTCACGTGCCTCACATCATCTCTGTCGGTATGTAGGAGTGTAGTTCAGTCCCAGACTTTTTTTGTTTCAACAAATAAACATCAACCACCGTCACACATGAACCATGAAGAAATGTCTACGCTGACAGCTTAAAAATAAAATAAAATAAAATACAAACAAGTTAGTGTAACAGCAGTCAGTGGGGGTCTTATTGGGACAAATGGATTCAACAAGAGCATGAAACACGATGCACGTGTCTGCGTCGTGCACGTCCTTCACCTGGTCCAGGGGGCTGCAGACCAGCTCTCCACTGGGTCGGGAGAAATAAACCCACAGGACCGACTGGATTGTTGGGTTGTCACTCAGGTGCAGTTACACCGACATGGAGACTGATAGAAAGACGGAAACGGAGATGTAAAAAAATGTCAGGCTTTCGGGGTCACAGTGGATAAGGCTTGTTTTGTCGTCCATCCGTGCCCCTGTGAGGGTCTCCGCACACACCCCTGTACAAACAGGGCTCTGGCTTCAGCAGACCCCGTGGCCCTCAGAGGGCCTCAGTCACCTGTGACTCCAGTCAGGAGTGAAGCTGGAGGTTTGATTAGAGTCACAGAACCCAGCATCACTGCATGGAGCAGGACGGACCCTCGGAGCAGCAGCACACCGAGGACCCCAGGGCTTTAGGAGGAATCAGGTCCAGGTCCTCGTCGTCGGGGATCTCGTCCAGACGGTATCCGTCCTGAAGCAGCTGCCTGCTGAGGTCAGGGTGCACCTGGACAGACGAAGCATCACGTGTCCGTCACCTGTGGACCTGACAGAGGCTGAGACGGGTTCCTGAGACGGGTTCCTGAGACGGGTTCCTGAGACGGGTTCCTGAGACGGGTTCCTGAGACGGGTTCCTGCCTCGTTTCAATCATATTTAACCTTTTTACACCCCCTGTCATCACCTAGTCAACAGATAAAGGTTTCCTGGCGACGAGCCTGACGTACTCCAGAGGGTTCAACGTGATTCCTGTCATCAAGTCCGTGTGGCTACAACACCTGATCATTCTAGTTGTGATTAGGAATCAGCAGCAGACCCTACTACTGGCTGAGTGAATGTGTCTGTATCTGACACTCAGTGACTCTGTCAGTCTCCACTGGTCTGGACTCATTCCAACTAACAGGTTCGCCGGGTCGGACACTGGAAATAAAAACAACCCGGGTAAGTTGACGCTTGTGGAGCAGAATGGGGATCTGATATTTCCTCCACACTCACCAGACACTTATTATTATTATTATTTCCCAGTTCAGCCGCTGCTGTTTAACAACTTATTTTGCCTGATGAATTCACAAATTCACCAGACAACAGGTCTGACTGAGCTTCAGCTTCACTGAACCACAGCTCGTGACGTGACCTCACCTCCTGAGTGTACATGACCACCGACGGTCAAAGGAAATAAACACACAGGTGAAGTTTACATCCACTGAGGAAGAAGAGATCGGTTTAGACCAGAGACTAGACTTAGTCAGTGAGGATTAACAAACCTTCTTCTAACTGCCTAATGCCAGATCGGTGAGAGACTTTTTCTTCTTCCTATAGTGTATGTGAACACCTGAACTCATCTGGTCATTTCTGCAGCACAAAGGAACAAATATGACTAAGAAGGCAAAAGCCGGAGCGGATCAAGAGCGGAGCTGCAGAAACATTCAGAAACAGCATCCGTCACCGTCAGTTTGAAGACGGGAGGAATGTGCCAAAGGGTAACTCACCTCTGCAGAGGAGTATCCGGATGAATACTGCTCAAAATCAATCTCTTCATCACTGCAACAACAGGTAGGACAGCTTCTGTCAGACCGGAGCTGAGTTCATCCATCGTCAGAGAACAATCGCTGTCACTGAGGGGTCACATGTAAAACGAACTGTGTCGGGCACCAGCGTGGGGAAACAAAGGAGCTGACTGTATTTCCTTGTTGGCACAAAAATGCTGCAAACAACATTATTGTTTAGTTGCACGCCGCCACGCAGACTGTCCATAACGAGGAACCTGCAACCTACGTCCACCAGAAAGGACCTGAAGAAACAAGCAGGGTTAGCACGTTTGTAAAGTCTGTGTCGCTGGACCACACCAAGGTCAATGAGTCACCACGGGCTGATGATGTGGTTGCTGTGGAGACTGACGTGGACGTATGGGGCAACTGCTGACATAAGCGTGGAGTTTGATGATGAACGCGGGGTTTAGCTAACATTACCTCAGGGCTGTCACTCCCCCTTCTCATAAAGTCAATTTGTAGAAAACAACCTTGTCAGAAACAAAATACTTCAACAAACGTCTTTGTGATGAGAACTACCAAAAATAACTGAACGTTCAGTTGTTTTTTTAAACTCAGTGGTTAAAGACCACCATGTATGGGACACTGAAGACACACAGTGTCCTCTGACAGCAACATGACACCACGTCCGTTTCATTTCCACCACTCGTTCAACTGGACGCAGTGAGACCGTACCTGTCTGAATCCAGTGCCACCAGAGTGTCCTCGGCGTGCTGACTCAGCGCAGTGTAGCCCTTGTTGTACTTCACTGTCCTGAGCGGGGAAAAAAAAGGATAACATCATCCTAAACTAACATTTCCTGCATGATGACATCATAAAAACAGCCTCTTCTTTACCTCTTGGTTCCCTGCCTGGGCTGATGCACCACTGGAGGTCCTGGGGAGAGGGCTTTCTTCTTGAGTGCTTTCCTCGCCATCTCCCTGTGTTTCTCTAATCAGAGTGGTTTGCACACACCACAAACGGCAGAGGTCACATTAGAGGTTTATTGAGCCCCTGAACGCACCGTGTTGTTTGTTGGAACAAACAGAATGACTCGATATCAGGATGACTGGTCGGCAGACGCCCACCGCAGACCGAGCACCTGATTTCACTGCTGGCCAGAACACTTACGTAGTTTGAGGTGGATGGCTGGAGCTCTGGACATGATGTACGGTCCTCTTTTCTCCATCGGCCTGACGACTCCATCAGGGACCTTGGGCCTTGTGCCACCCTGAGGGATCAGAGATGGATCAATGTCTGAGGAAGCTTCTGGTGTCTCAAAGGAAAAGCCTAGAAACCCTCGAGTGTTCACGAATCAGTGTGTGTGTTTTTCAATAAACTTCATTCCAACTTTCTTTCTTAAAGCCGAAGCCTTTCGCAGACTCAAAGAACTGACCAGTCAAATCACGTGTACTCACGGATGTTTCCGGTGTGGGTGTGACGTTAATAAGGTCCCGTCGTTCAGAGGAGAGACAATCGATTTCAGTTGTTTTTTTTCTGTTATTCGCGTTGTTCCAACATCCTATTTATCTCAGTCTAAGAGCACAGCTTCTCCTCGATGTTATCCGTCTCAACTTAAGAACTCAAACCCACAATCTGGTCCGTTTGCTGGCTTGTTAGACACAATTTATTTATCTCCAACCTAGCTTTAGCTGGACTAGCATCACCTGACATTACCGTCGAAACTTGTAGCTCCGGATGCGCTTCCAGCAGCGTGTCCTTCTCTGGTTCCTCCATGATGTCGTTCATCATGTTGGCGTCTGCTGTCACAGTTTACACCACGACACAGACATGATGAGGAACGAGCCACCAGAGACTTTCGTTAACGTGCTCGTAAAGCAGATGAGCACTCACGTTAGCAGTGCATGCTAACAGTGACAGCTTTGTTGTACTCTTCCGGTCAAACTTCCAAAATAAAAGTCAGGTCAACGAACATGTTTTTCTTTTTTTTAAAAAAAGAAAAAAGAACATGCATTGCTTACAGTCGCAATGACTTAATTTAAATCCTGCTCATTACTTTCTTGCCAGTCAGCTTTGCAAACGCAAAACAACAAGTCATGATGCAGGGCTTTATTCATTGAACAATGCTTTGTATCAGTGGTACAAATACCAGGATGAATATATGGCAGTGTAGTTTTAAAACATACTGTAAACACTGTTTCTTGTGTAAAAGGGGTGAAAGAACATGGAAGTCAAACACGTCGAAGGAAATGTTTCCAGCTCAATGGCACCCTCTAGAGGACTAGAGAAGAACATGTAATACAGTACTGGGAAAGACAAGGTAACACCCCCCCCCCCCACACACACACACACACACCCTCGCCCCCATAGTTGCTTTAACAGAACACTGACACACACTTGGATTAATTAATTTCTTTATTAGGTCCACCACTTTGTACACAAGAGGATAGCTTGGATTTAATCAACAATATAGACATTTTTGACAGAAGAGAATCAGGACAGCGGATCTCTTCACATGAAATGACCTGAGGAATGACAAAATAAATCTATTAGTCGCATGATTTAATAAAAAAGGATGTTACTCCAGCCCAGTCGTTTAGGCAGGCACTATCTACATATGATCATTACAATTGGTCGACCCTCACCTTGACCCTCTATAACTTGTCAATGCCTAGCTCCTCTGGGGTCGAGATGCCAAGTTCTGTTAGGGTGGGTTTCAGCTCTTGAATCAGGTAGGGATAGATGTCTTTGTGGGGACCGGCTTTGTCCTGCAAGGAAAAAAAAAAGCAACAAATATCTATCAGTCAGGGAATTAAAGTCTAAGAATATTAAGTATCGACGCAAACTGGTATGGATGATTGGAAAGTACAAGCACAGGATTCTTTCTGTTAAATAATATTTGTTTGCGAATTGTGAAAAGCATTGTGCATGAATTTATTATAATGACTTATAACTTTATAAATGATCTTTAATTCAAGCTTTGCATCTGCTCTTAGTTCCACCTCCTCACTGAAAGCCACGAAACCCCTCAAACAGTCAAATACAACGATGGATCCGAGACAAACCTCTGAGGACACTCGCTCACCTTTACCGCCTCTAGGATGCGGACGGCGGAGGCCATGTCATTCAGTCGCCGACAGGCTCTAAGTGCTGAGTCCAGGATCTTGGCCTCGGGTACAAGGTCGTACCCAATCAGGGTGTTCATGCCTTGAGGAGCATAAAAAACATACAGTACATCATACATACATATATATATATATGGACACAGGGGGACTTTTCCCCCAGTTCGCCATCAATCAGTATATCTGTGGGACGCCGCCAGTTTGCCGTTTATCTTTGACCGTCTGTCTCATCGAAAGAGTGATAAACCAGACAATCCAAACCAAAGTAACCTTTCTTCAGTTCCCAGGCATCGATGTCAGGCTTGTTAAAGTAAGTGACCCAGCGAGCATCAAACTCTTCGTCTGTCTCCACTTTGCCATGAGAGTAACATCTGGAGGCCAGAGGAGCTGCAGGACGTGAAGCAGAGATCATTTTCACTGAGACATAATCAAAAATGTTGAGGCTTTTTTTAGACTGCTTATTATACAAGACTGGGATGACTTTGACATTATTCATTTACATAAATTGGTCTTAAGTTATGGAAAAACCAAATGGAAAAAACGAAATGAAAGCTTATTAGTTTTAAGCTTTTACATATATCGTAGACACTAACACACATACATGTCAGCCATAACTCAGCACCTCACACGTCATGACCCTGGACAATATATTCATTTCATATAATCACAGACCACAGTACAACAACTTCCTGGGTGAAATTAAAACCAAAACAAAAAATACGTTGTTGTATTGTATGTATGTATTAATAAAATCATAATCGGCCACATTTGATCCTGTCTACCTGACGTTACCAGAGAACAGACCTACCTGCACAGAAAAACTTCTGCATTTATACATTTTTTAATAATCTAATATATCTGTTGAAGCCTTAACACCAATGTGTATGTATGTTTATCAGTCTGCGCGTTACGTGTTGATATCGTCTGCGCATAACCTGCGGTTAACGACTCTCTTGAACTAAACGGGGGTCATCGCAAGGTCGGAGCTCGTTTACTAAAAATATATTTGACTCCTCTATATTCAGAACATTCTAAAATGTTGACGATACAATAACGGGTATAACGTAAGTCAAGTCAAGTAAAGTCATTCATAAAAAATAATTCAATGTCACCCTTACACACACTGTAGCTAAGCTAGGCAGCTAGCGAATGCAGCTTATTCCGGTCATCAATATTGCAGAAGCTGTTTGTTTTCACCGAAGCTGTGAACCGGACAGTCGTACCTGAATAGCAGGGTCTCGACTGAACCAGAGCCCGGACGCCCGTGCCCGATGCACGAAACACGGCACGAAACATAGCGCAGCAGTCGGAGCGAGCCGCTCTGTGCTGGAGAGGACAGTGCACGAGCAGACCGGATGAGTACGACCAGAGGTCACGTGATCGACGGAAATACACGGAGTGCGGATGTCCGCTCTGATTGGCCTGTTTCCTCTGAATGACCAGGGAACTTTCCTGGTCATTCTCCTCACGTCGATCTCCTCTGGGGTTTTTTTCCACTTTCACCGTCTATACTTTTTCTCAAATTTACAGAACATATAAATATGCAAAAGAGTAGTTAATCTCACTGCCACTAGGGGGAGCGCTTGGTTTAAAAAAAGATTAAAGATGGCTTCAAGTCATTTTACCTTCAGTGTGCGTGTGTTACGAGAACATTACATTATTTGTATTGAAAATAGACGTTGTAAATGCCAGAATTTCTCAGTTGTATCCATTCATAACTTTCATCCATTTTTCCCTTCCCCTGTGAGTTTGCTCACGACGTGTTCAAAGCCTATGAAATGGATGTAACCAAGGTATAGAGGATTACTGAGTCGTGTGTGTCTGTTGTTGATTCAAGTGTGTGTGTGTGCGTGCGCGTGTGTCTGTGTGTGTCAGTGTTCTTAGTGACGTGGTAAACTCTAATCCGGCCTAAGCTCTGAGCGCCACACTAGATGTCAATTAGTGTAATATCCTGCTGCACATCTCTACTTCTCCCGTCTCCCTCGTATTTTCTCACACAGCTTCCAATCAGCACGCGACCGCTCTGTGTTTGCAGAAACTATTTTAATTGCAGGTTAAACAATTCCAGCAATCAAACCAAGGGCAAACCTGCCGACCTGCATGACGCAAAGGAACTAGTTTCTTTTATGGTCGTCAATCGCCGTGCCAACCATAGTTGGTTTCTCGACCTGTGGTTTATTGGTTGCGTATTGGTTGTGTGTAGGTTGCTAAATGGTTATTTATGTTATGTAATGATTTTCTGGGGTTTTTATAATGGTTTTGTAAATGTTGTGATTTGGTTGTGTTTGGGTCATGTGGTTGGCTGCATTTTCACGCCAACCACACGCCAACCCTCGGCACATGGACGGTGACGGGACCCACATCAACATATCTACACAAGAGATTTTCAATTTTTTTCAAGTTATGATGAACACAAACTTTTTTCCATGACGTAATAAAGAACAAAGGAATCCCAGTTTGGATCTAGTTATGATGGTTTTAATGGCATTTTCCAAGGTTTTATTTTACAATGTTGGTCACAGTCCGGAGAGAAAGGGTACAAGAAACAAAAAGAGTGGCACTATTGTCGAGGGCCAGGGGGTGAACAGGGGCCTCTCCTCTGCGTGGCCTACATATGTAGCATGCGGTTGCCATGTTGAGATATTTTTGTCTTGATACATGAATAATTCAGGATTAGCAGTGGATGAACATGCATTACACATTTAACGCCAGCGCAGGGTTGAATCACAGGGTAAAGCAGTGTGTCCTGAAATGTGAGGAAGGATCGACCCCCCAACAACTGGGTTTGACGGCAACGAGCGACTGAACTGACCAGGAGAGAAACTCCTCACATCGTCAATCACAATGTTAGTTTGTCTAATTTCCAATTCAAATTGTTTGTGCTTGGTGATTCCCAAATCACATTAATTCAAGATGGTTTAACTCTGAAGAAAATGTTTTATATACAGTCTATGACATTAAATTCTGCCCAGTTCAGTTGAAATATTCATAGTGTGTCAATATAGTGTCCAGGATGTGGAATGTTAAGGGCTGTAAGGTCACTAAACTCACTGCAAATGAGCATCACGACACCGATAGACACCCTGAGTCTGACATGGACGACACCGGAGCACATGGGGGGAGATTGTATGACACACAGACTTTAAAAAAAGAGTAATCTAAAGAGACGGAGTGAAAGATGCTCTATGTACAGTCTGGGGAGATCGTGGGTGGAAACTAATGAACAAAATCAAAGGAAGAGCACAGAACAACACCGACAATGGGGGTGGGGGGCTGGGGTGGGGTCGTAGGTTAGAGTTGAGAGTGCTGCGGGATGATATGTGCATGTGTGCAAATCTCTATGTGTCAGAATCAAAGCATGATTTTGCAGCGCCTGCTATTCCCCAAAGGAGGCCAGCCGGCGCTGGGCAGGTTTGGGGTGGGTTTTTTTTCTTATTATTTTTCACTTTAGGGCAGCGGGGATTAAATGGGGGGTGGGGGAGCACTTTTTGCTGCCGTTTAGCCACTGCCCAACATCTTTGTAGCACGCTGGTTGGCCTCGTCGATCCTGGTCTTGTTGGAATCCGCCTGGAGGAGACAGAGAGCGTCTGTTAGACCACGTGTCGGGGGCACGACGCTGAGGTTTAGGTTTTCTCCATCTCACCACAGATAAATCCACTTCAGCCCCTGACCTCCCCCCTGACCTCCCCCCTCGCTCCCAGACAGTTTGTCTTCAACTGGGATACCGTGTGTCTGTGATCAGTGAATCGATATCGACTCGACTCGTGCACGTCCACACGTTTGGACATTTTTCAGCAAAACAAATGACCGTACATGTACGTTCGAGACCCCCGCTGTCCGTCAGAGTGCTTGGAGACACAGTGTCGCTGACACGTCTCCATTTACGATTCATCTCGTGGTCAAGTACCTTCTCCATGATCCTGTCGATTTGGCGGTTCTGCGTGTCGATCTCCTGACCCATGTCCAGGGCCATGTGACGCAGGTTGCCAATTATCCCGCCCACCTGCTCCAGGTTCTCGTCCATCTCATTCTCACGTGCATCATTTGTTACCCTGAAACACAGGTGGAGGGGGTCCAAGGATCAGAGCAACGCAGCCACATACGGTACGTGTAGATGTAGATGATGTAGATGATGTAGATGTTGATGATGTAGATGCAGATGATGTAGATGTAGATGATGTAGATGTAGATGTAGTGTTTTCAGTGGACGCTGAAACCAAGTCCAGTAACAGACGAGATGATTTATTCAAGAACATCTGGAACCAACAGGGTCACACACGTTCTAAAGAGGTCGAACCTGGACATTTACAACATGTACCCTCACCTGCGGATGAAGCCCCCACTGATGGCCATCTGCTCACGCTCGTCCACCACTCGGGCACCTGGCTGGCTGTTCACCACTCCGTCCTGGTTCCCTCCCCAGGCCTGGCCCCCGCCCTTAATCCTGACATAGACACATTTGTCAGTCAGGACAACTCTCTGTGTGTGTGTGTGTGTGTGTGTGTGTGTGTGTGTGTGTGTGTGTGTGTGTGTGTGTGTGTGTGTGTGTGTG
>JBBMJM010149917.1:0-10802 GCA_037832705.1 Centriscus cristatus
ACACACACACACACACACACACACACACACACACACACACACACACACACACACACACACACACACACAGTGTGTGGAGAGTGTGTGTGTGTGAGAGAGAGAGAGACAGAGTCTAGACAATTGTATCCCTGTCAGGTTTCTCACTGCTACGAAGAGAGAGAAAATATACACTGTGCAGCTGCCGAAGACACAGTCAACCCACAAAAGAGCTATTGTGCGCCCACAGCAAAACAATACAGCTTAGCTGAGCAACGAGGAAAGGAAAAAAAAAAACTCTGGGATCAATAGAGAATTGCAATTAGCCCACATTGGCAGGAGCAGGGCCAGATTAGGCACAGGATGTCGATTCGATTTCCTGCACCGGGGCCCTAAAACTCGGTTGGCTCGCTCGGTAGCACACGTACAAGTGGGGAAGACGCCGCAGCGTGATGGCGTGTGATTAAGGTGATCAATATAATGGGAACAGCAATGATGAAGAGCCATGTCAAAGAGGAGGAAACCGGCGTTCGGAGGCGCCGTTTGCCACGAGGTCGTCTCTCATACACACTCACGGACTTTGCAGATCACTTCTCTAAATCGCCGGGGTGATTTGTCACACACGTCGGGAACTCAGTCCGAGCTCCACTTTGACAACTTGAAAATAACGGGGTTGGATTGTGACATGTCTCTTTCCACCGGTGTTACTACTTTAAATGCTTCCCTGACCACATGCACAAAGCCTTACCTTCAAGAACGCCCCGGCCTTTCAGTACATCCCTGGAAATCAGCAGCGAGTAGAAGCTTTGCGAGAAGCCAGCGTGGCAGGGACCTTTGGAGGCACGTTGTCCATTATTCCCCTGGAAGCACAGAGAAGGTATGACTGCTTTCTGTTTGCATGGAGCCAGTAAAGCATTCAACAAGTTCTCCAGCTCCATGTCTCCTGTGCTTCCAGCGTGTGGATGAATGGGCTGTAACTCCCCCCATGAACAACAGGATGGTTCGCAGGTATTTCATCCCTGTGCTAATGACACAAAGAGTGAAAACCTGCAGGAATGCATCATTTTTCATCCTTTAACCACCAGTGAGAGGAAGAGTGTGTGTGTGTGTGTGTGTGTGTGTGTGTGTGTGTGTGTGTGTGTGTGTGTGTGTGTGTGTATGCGCAAAATAAATGCGGAAACTTTGCCCCAAACACCTGAAGTGTGTTGAATGGAATGTGACCAGGTGCTTTACGGGCACCGGGATCGTGTTCTGGGCTGGAGAATGGAGGAACTGGAGGAGTTACGCACAAATCCGCTGCTCCAGGACACAACTGCATGTCGTCTTCATTATATAATAGTGTACCATAAACAAAGGCTAGCTGATGCTGCAACTTCACTGTGGGGGTGGGGGGCTTAACCAGCATTTCACTTCTGGGAAGTTGAACTTGGGTTCAGGCGTTGGGTTTGTGGTCAGGAGTGGAAAGACGCTGCTTCGCGGTAATAAATGGGAGAAAAGGCTGGTTGATCACCCGACGTGATATCAAACTGAGCCGAGAGTCGCTTTCCTCCCCACTTTTCGAGTATCAAACTGGAGCACAAACCCAATTAGCGCACTTTTTACGGGAAATTAGGAGCAGCACCGCAGCGGCGCTCTGGACTCACGCCGGGGGAGTCCACCATTCCACCGCAGGACTTTACGCAAGGCAACGGTCTACCGTCGCACAGCATCCCTCTCTCCCCTGCTACTGCACGGCACACTCCACACCAGACACCCACGGATCTCACCCGGAACGCGTCCAGAAGAAGAGCCGCGGTCAGGACCAGCGCGAAGTCAGTTCTCATGGTGGCGGGCGGGCGAGCGGCTGCCTGGGCGACGTATCACTCAACGAGTCGGTCCGCAGTTCGGTGATGGTGTGAATGTTCCTCCCTCCCGTTCCTCGGTTCCACTGGTGTGTAAGTCCGTCCTGGAGCTCCGAGTGTGAGAGAGTGTGCGTATGTGTGTGTGTGCGCGCGCTGCAGCTCTGGACTTTTCCTCGGCTCTCTCATCCGCAGGTGAGCGCTCCGCTCCGCACCGAGGCGCAGTCAGCGTCACTCCCCAACCCCTCCTCTGAGCCGGTGCAGGAAAACTCCACACACGCGCGCGCGCGCGCGCACGCGCACACACACACACTTAAAGAAACACTCGTTTCAGCCCGAGCAAACGCACCACAACATCTCCATCCCACCGAGGATCCCACGGATTGGACGCCTCTGACGGCCACAGCGAGCAGCGGCGCGTTTTGACGGAAGGCTGCAAAATGCGCAAATCTGTGCGCATCAAAAGTGCTACCGCTCCCTAATGATGTCAGGAGCACTGACAGAGAGCATTTTCTCAGTTTTCAACATAACGGTAGCGTGTACGCGTCCAATGATGTGGGACTGTTTCAAAAAGTCACAGTCCGAAAAAGACACAATACGACAACAATCAATAAATTAAACCTAGGTAAACTCTGATTTGTTCACTTATTTATTTATTACATTAATTCACGAATGAAATTAGATTTAATTTATTGATTAAATTTATCACATGTATCTGTGAATTTAGATTTATTTAGTTTTTTAATCATTTTAGTCATCTGATGCCTAGTCGACTAAAAATCATATAATATCCAGTCATCAGAAACCACTCTGTTATGGGACGGTATTGACATTTCATTGATGGTTTATTTTAGTCTTAAACTTAAACTTAGACTTAAATTTTGTGGTGTGTTCACATGTGTAATCTGTGAATACACAATCCAGTCATCACTTCAACATTTTCTTCATTGTTTGCGTGTAAACAGCTTTTAAACCACTTTCCGTTTCCACTTGAGCTGATTTGCAATCAGCACAAGTGAAAGTGTATTCAGGAAAGTATGTCCTAATCCACGGCCCACCCCCGCCGCTCCAAACTGACCACCACACGACAGTATTTACTTTTCTGTAGAAGAGGAAAGCAGCACATCACATTAATGGCTGTTCAATCTTCCTCCTCCACTGCCGGAACTCTCCAGGCCCTTACGTGACATTTAAAGCACCTGTTCTTTCCTCTTCCAGCGTTCAGCACCAGTTAAAACATGATTTCATTCTAAATAAACACCGGTGGTCTTCATCTTCAGGCGGCATTCCACACCAGAGGTTGTTTTTAACTAACCTCAAACCCAAAGGACCTTATTTCAACACAATCCAGCAGGACAGGAAGTTCAAATGGAACACCCTCCTGACTGCGATAGTCCAATGTGGACCTCAGCCATTCATAATCCCAGATGGCAGTGGAGGAAAATCTGTATGAGCAGTTTAGCTCTACACATATCTAATGAATTGGAACGCAATCAACTAGTCACCGAATTGGACACCAACTTCAAGTGGAACGTTCCGTACAAAACATAAGAATAATGTCATGTAAAACTATTCCTTGTGAGCGATTATAAATATGCGTTTCTGAAAAGAATGATCCAGTATTCTGTGAATTGAATTTAAACTGAGGGAACTTTGAGCTACAGATACTCATTGGACTCCATGTCTGGCGTATCTGCTTCGACAGTCATCGGTTCTAATCCTATTAAAAAGAATACGAGTGTGCATGAGAGGGCAGCTGCTCACTCAGAGACTTTTCACCATTTGTCCACGTCGTCCCGGTCCTACAGTCCTTTTTCATCCCCCATCCTACACTCCTTTGAACGCCGACAGACTCTTGAGACCTTTTCTATCCTTTAATAGTCTGACTGCAATCTTTGTGGCTTTAATAGTTATTACTCATGTTTCAGGGAAATCCGTGGGAATGCACCCCCGCGACAGTTTCCCTTGTAAAACAATACATTTTAGACACGCAGATGTGTAAGGTCAAAGTCAAGTTAGGATCAAGTTCATGCCAGCGATGGTGACGTGTTCGTGTTTGGACCAGGAAACGTGAAACACGTCATGTCTGGTTGGCGGCTGAAAACTAAATGAATTAATCTGATGTTTTAACGCTAAGACCACTCAAGTGAAACCTTGGATGTGCTTCACTCAAACTGATTTCGACATCTACATCTCTCTGTCATTTATTTTCAGTTTTATGAAAAAATAAAAAAACAGGGTTTATCTGTGATTTCAGGTCGCAGGCATTACTTGAATATATGTAGTATATCTACTTGTACTTCAGTATTAACTGACAGCCGGCTAACATGATGCTGTCGTTACCATGGAGATTTTTATACTTGTTACAAATGTCAAAAACAAGCCAAGGTTATACTAGCAACTTTCAGCTAAAGGAAATTCAAGGTTCTTTACAACAGAAAATGCATTAGAAGGAAAAAAAATCAATTAAGCAAAAAGGACATTAAAATTAAGAATAAACCCAATTAAAAGTATTATAATGAAGCATTAGAACTAGTTGAGGCAGCAATAAAGCATCTAGAAAGAAGAGAAGCAACACAAACTATGAAGTGGAAGTATTTAAACAATGAAACATAAACAATGAACATACTACTTCTGGTGAATATCATTAGTCGAGTCAGAGGGGGAGAACACTCCAGCAGTCTAATAGGGGATTCGTCAGAGCCACAGGTCTCTGGGAGTTTGTTCCACATATTTGGTGAACAGAAACTAAAAGCTGCTTCACCAGGAGAGGACATGTCCCACAAGATCTCCAAGGTCTGGACGGTTCATAGAGAAACAATAGTCTATTTAAGGTCTATTCTCTGAAGGTCTATTCTCTGAAGACAGGAAGTAGAATTACACTATTTATTATACTGGTACGGTAAGTACATATAGTTGAACTGAACTTTTCTGATAATCTAAATTTGGTCTATGATGGGAAAGAAATACAGCTCATCCACCACAACGTTGTCCACTCACGCTACTTCCTGTATTCACCCACTGGTGTGGGATGTGAACTGTGTAATGCCAAACTTCTCAGGACACTGGAGGGTAAAGAAAACATTTGATCCCGTTAAGACGAGAGTGTGTGTGGGGGAGATCACTTGTAATGACCTTACAAGGTTAAAAAGTTATAAAGCCTTGGAGTGTGTGAACAGATGACAGAACAGTTTTGTTGCATGACTTCAGGCATTGGAGTGCTAGTTTGTCCATATACTGTATCTTTGTGTGTATTCATTTAAAAAAAAGAATAAAAAACTAACTAACGTCTTTGTTTGATTTAGGTGTAAAGTCCTCCACAACGACCCAGCAAAACACTTGTTTGTCTGGTGCCAAAGCTTACATGGTCCTTTTCTAACTCCTGGTCACAGGTGATTTCCCACCTCAGCTGAGGAATGGTGACTCAACTTGGTCCCTTTGAGGGTCTCACTATTCCCTAAGATACATACAGTTCTGTAGCTGGAAAACCGTCATAGCTGGAAGAGCTGAACACAAACTCAGGGAAAGGGGGCAGTTATAAAATCTGTCAGCAGAGGTTGTATGAGCTGGGAGCAATCGGAGCTTTTACCATCTCAAAGCTGCATCTATCTGCCAAAGTCCCATAGAGGCTTGTCACTGAACTGTGTACAGAGTTGTTCATTATGTCATCTCATATTACTGTATTCAGAGTAGTCAAATAAACCCCGGCCCAGGGAGCAGTAAACAGCCAGACAGCCTCGGTCTAATGGCAGTAAAAGAGAGTAGGGGAGACAGGCGGCATCGCTCGAAGTCGTCTGTAAGCATATTCTAAGAGGCCGCGTCATCCTGTTCTCCTGATAACGATGCCTTCATTAGCCATTGCCATGCCAGGCATGTCCCATACACTAAAATCAGCAAGGGTCTGTCTCTCGGCCTCTTCCTCTATCTCAAAAACACATTTACTTGGGTTTCACGATTCTGTCTCTTTACCTCACAGTCGATTAATATTTCAAAACCATTTCAACCAAAGAAATATCCAACAAAACTTTAACTGAGGCCATGATTCCTCAAATCTAACCAGAAATTAACTGTGTTAATATTATCTAAAGCTTGGATGTTGATATTATGCCACTGCTCAATGGGCACAAGCTGAAAAGCTCACAATGTGTTTTATTCTGATGTCGTTAATAAAAAAGCCACGCAGTAAGAATATGTGTCTGTTTTTTGAAAAGTGAATTCCTCTGGAGAACGAGGATATGACCCCATCCATTCCGTTCCTACATTCTGTGGCCACTGGGGTTTCCTTGTCCTGGCTCCAGCATCCTGTGGTGTTGCACATGGCCGACCCAGCAGGCAGGGTTCTCAAAGGTTCCTGATGGATTCATAGACTTGTTGACAGCCCTGGAACAATGACCCGTGCAGGGATCAGGGATTTTCTGGGCTTGGAGAAATACAGATTACCATTGTTTGATTTCCCATCTTTGATGGCGAGTCAGTGGAACAAAAATGTGGCTGGATATTCCCAGCGGATGAAGCCTTATGACATGCTAAAATCCCAAATCCAGCTGCAAAGTGGTCAGATGAACAATGTGCGGCAGCGTCGCTCAGCCTGTGAAATTCACATTAAGAGTCGAATAAAAAAAAGTGGTCAGGGGAACGCTGAGCTATTCAACTCTATTCACCCTTTAAATGAATCATGCAAATCCTGTTAATTTGTTCACCACAGAGTCTTTTTGAGCGTGTGCGGTCCTACAGTATATGTGGAACAGTTCATTGTACACACCTACCCAGGAGGGATGTGAATCCCCACCACTGAGACCCAATCAATAGAGATGTCAATACGCTGCCAGCGATACGATACATTAACAATACAGTGAAGCCCCCTGCCGGTAAGATTCGTGTTCACCCCCGTTCATGATGTGATTCATTATTTGACAATGATTTTAATTCATACAATGTGATCCAAAACAATTCAAAAGGACTTACAAGCCCACGTCTGGCTCGTTAACATCATTATTTTTGTCCTATCTCTTTTCCTTCCCTTGGAACATGATTTTCCATGAATCAAACCAATAACAGTCAAGAATTTCCCTTGGACATGAATGAAGTATCTATCTATAAATCAATAAATCCCACAGAGCATTGTTTTATTCCTAATAAACACTAAATTATTTTAAATTAATTAATTAAACACTAAATTGTTTCAAATTAATTCCATTAGTTTTTAATCTCATTCTCTATCCAGGACACGTCTCTCTTCACGTGAGTTGCCATGTTCATCGTGCTTACGGGTTAATCAACGTGCACGCGTGCGCGGGGGGTGAAGAACCCTCCGTGAAGGGCTTTTCCTCCGTGAAGGGCCTTAAACCCATTACACCTACCCCTTAATTAACCCCGACTTACAGCAGCACAGTGAATCACGGATGTCCGGTCAACTTTTCCATCTTAACAAATCTGAGGTATCTCCAACCTTCACCCTGTGTGTCTTCGTCAGAATATCTCCACTTCGCCTGTTGTCTCCTTCCGTCCATTTTTTTTGCTGTTTACTATTTGCGGCTGAAACCACGCCTTGATGGTGACGGTGCACTCAAGGCGCATCGAAAACACGGGTGCAGAGGTGATAAACTATGGAATAACCGATGTATGTGTTGGTCAGTTCCCCAGCAGCTGTTACCAATGAACATTGAAGCTACCGATGCAGTCGCGTCGCACACGTCTGTATCAGACCACTGATTCAAACTGGTGAAGCTCTCCATCCCTCAAGTCACGATGACCCAGACTGGAGAACCAGACCAGATACCAGTTCCCAACTCACAGTGCGGTACGATTGGTGTAACTGCCCATAACTGGTTAGTGCTCTTCAGTCATCTTTGATGTGTGTACCCATAATCACCTCAACACCGCCAACCGCCGACAGATATATATCAGATAGAGATGAGTTTGGTCAGCACTGATTTTGGGCATTGTTCTTGTTGGTTTGAAACATGTACAGATGCTTTCATGCCCAGCATGTGTGTGTGCATGCGCGCACATGCGGTGGCCAATGAATGGACAGATTTGAGGGGGCAATGAGAGGAGAGGTGATAAAATTATTCCTTGGCAGGGTGAATTTTTAGCTGCGATGAGAGGAACTCAACAGAGATGCCCCAAAGGCTGATGGGATGCTTTGATCAGAGATGGAGGGACACGCCTGTTAAGAATCTGCAGACGCTCGTTTCCCCTCCATGTCTTTATATACCTCCCTTTCTCAATCCATCTTTCTCGCCCTCTTCTGCTCTGTCGTTCTAGCTGCTTTCTATGTCTCTGCTGCTCATTTTCCAAACTTCGGTCTCGTCAAGCCTGTCGTTCGAATGCTGTCACATTACATGAGAATGGGTCTCTCTCACCCCCCCCCCCTCTCGTTGAGTGCCATCTCAAACCAATTAATAGGGAGCGGAAGGGACTTCATGGTTCTACATCAGCACTGACTTACTGAACTCATACAACAATCTGAATCTTTCCCAAATCTGAGCTGAACACGCTCCAACAAACGTTCCTTCAGACTGCCTTTGCAAAAACAGGCAGTCGTTAGAAAAAGAAATGACCAAAAGTGAGATATAAGTCCATAAACTGCTAAATGTGGCATATTCCATGGGTAAAATGAACAGCTGATGGTTGAAGAAGAGCAAAGAATTGTGCATTATTTGCATCTTTTGTGTTGTATACTATGGTGTAGTTTGTGACCCCCCCCCTCACAGGAATTGTTGCTTCCTGCCGGTGTGAGTGAAACAACAAACAGCCCCGTCCGTGACGGCGGGGGGTGGATAAGGTTCGATTTGAGAAGGACCCATACGTATGCTCAGAGGAGCGATGGCTCTCCAGCCCGTTCCAGCTCCCCAAGTGTTTGCTCTGTCATGCCCATGAGAGGCAGCAGCACCGAGCAGATGGGCCATAATGTTTCCCATCATACCCCTGAGACACACCGTGTTAATAGCACATAACACATAAACAGGTGTGCGCTGTCACATGACTATGTGCCATAGACAAACCCTGACAACAATTGTAGACATACTCATCACCGCGCAGTGCGTGTGCCCATATTTCAGTGCTGGTCGACATAATATTTTACTTGCCTCCAATTCATGGCAGCATATTTATTTCTGAAACCACTTTCCAAGTGGTTTAGTGGTTCACTTTATGTCTTTTCCAGAGATGGCGCAGTGTGGGGATTCTCTGACACTGAGCAACAGTCGTGAGTAAATTATTCCATTCAATTATTTGAGCATTTGCTCAATATAAATACCATCTGGGTGCTTAAAATAGATTAGTTTAAGGCCATACTAAATTATTAAACTATTCCCAGTGAACGAGTCCCCATTCCCCTTTAAATGAGGCAGACTTATGGGGTTCATACTAAGCCTCTGGTCATCTGAGGCGCTCAGCACTTAAATCGTGTCTGCCTGGAACTCTGTGACAGGATTCCCAAAAGAGACATAAAAATGGAATCCACAACTTGACCCTAACTTTTTTTTTCCGTTGACCAATCAGTTAACCCATTTCCAAGACTAACAGGTCTGGCCTGGCAAGCAGGAGGATGGCGATAGAGAAATGTGCACTTGGGCTGACTGTAATTCAAGCCATTAGCTCTGTGATGTTGGTGTATTCTTCCAGACCATTATGTATTTGGCCCGAACCAGCTCTCCATCACATTAGTTCATAATTCCATACAACCTCCATCAATCTTTCTTCCCACACATACATTGAACTCATCAAAAAACGGGGCTGCAGCAAAGCATTTCTCATTTATTTGGCACAAACCAGCTGGAGGCTCAAATCAAAATGTGAACAATCGGTGCACCGCAATGTGCAGACAATACTTTCCTAAACCGACTTCCCTCAGCGCGTCAACGGTTTGACAGCACAGAGTGCTGGTGTTCTCATCACTGTTTGACACGCAAATCAGAATAAAACTAGAAAAGCACTTGTAGAGCGCAGACCTCCTCCTAGCAGCTCAGATTTCCACCCAGAATTACGATCCTACATTCACTTTCTCCAGTCATAAATTCACTGATCATCAAAACCTGAATTTGTCACTAATAATCAAAGAGTTATGAAGGAAAACAGACACCTTGGTACACAAATCATGACCTCTGACCTATTCTTTTGTTCTTCACTTTATTTCAATAATAAAACCAAAAACAAACCTCTGTTACTGGTTGGGCTCCAACCCCTGACCTTTGATGTAACAGACAGACCCACTAACCAATTTTGCAAACATCCAAAACAAAAAAAGATTCCAGTATCTGTTTACCATCTAAACAAATTTGTTTCATGGCAATAATGAGTGTTCAGTGATTGAATTCAAAGGTGACAAAGTAAGACATTCCACAAAAACAGTTATTTCATTACACTGAAAATTAGATGTCAATTAAAACCTAAAAACTACTTAATTCCTCCAAACAGCAGACTCACAGATAGCAAAATCAGTTTTTTGCGTTCATATAGTTGAAAACTACAATGTTGGACCAGGACGATGTGCAGAACTTAGACCCAAGCAACACAATGAACTGAAAAAGAACCTCGCGAAATGAGGGGATGGAGAAACCCGATGTGCATTTCTGTTGCAACTGTTGCAACATTTGTCATAAACTATGTAAGAGAATGGATTTGTCCTGCTGATGTCAATGATTCAGACAGCTGCTGGTGGAGTGCTGGTGTGGGGAGTATGTTCCTGGCACATCGAGTGCCTCCGATGTCTCTCTTCCAATGCAACATAGTTCAACTAATTCACCCAAACCTACTTTTGGAATTTTCACTGTGCATCGTATCCCCCCCCAGTGTATCCGCTCGCCATCACACCACCCAGTAATTAAAGCACTACACGCAAAGACTCATTAGAAATCATGTCTGACTATTATTTCAGACCAAAGTGCTGCTGAGGTGGTCTGGGGTATATTTCAGAAACCCTTCAAGCAAGAGGATCTAATAGATATATATATATATATATATACATACACGGATGTCAAGTAA
>JBBMJM010149928.1:0-10802 GCA_037832705.1 Centriscus cristatus
GTGTGTGTGTGTGTGTGTGTGTGTGTGTGTGTGTGTGTACGCTGGAGCTTCTTGGCACACATTTTGCCCTCAGTACGAACCAATCATTTTAATGACAGCATACCTAAACACTCCTGACAAAGTACTGCTTTGCATGTCTTCAGCCTACTCTCTCTTCTTCTTCTTTTTTTTTAGTTTTTTTTTTTAAAAGATGAATTCTTCCAGCAGGATAATGTCTCGTATCATTTGAAGACAGTTCCAGAACCATCACAGCGTTGCCAGCTCCGTCTCAAGATTTCATCCAAATAAAAAGCCTTTGGCGTGAGGTGAAACAAACTGCTTACAGCATGAATATTCTACAAAAGAGTTTGAGTTTTCAGACAAAAATGAATACTCTAAGACCCTCAGGGAGTGACAAGCGTAAACCAGGCGTCAGATTAGTGATAAATCTGCTTTGACACACCACGACAACAGCACACCTATGCTTTAGGTTGTGTATTAATAGCAATGATAACAAGCCATTGAAGGTGTGACAAAGACTGCGCCGCATGAAACTGACGATGCTCCAAAACTGCTTGCTGCGTGTGGATTCGTCAACCGATTCCTCAATTTGTGCCAATTCATAATATAAAAACTGAATTGTTTGCTCCCATGATGGCGTCCTGCAACGCAATATGACGTCGCCGTGAGTTTGATCAGACTCTGGATATCAATCTCCTTTCTGTCAACTCGGCTCTGTTAATGTGACATGTCAGGAGTCAAGCAAAAGCGAAACTCATCCGGTATTCCCGGCATTTCCACATTAAGCGCCACAGCCATCCATCTCTTCTGAGGTGCACGATGACAAACAGGATTCCTCGAATTGGCTCCATTGAATTTTTCTCTTTATCGCTGAAAAGAAAGGAAAATGAATCTTTTGAACACACCCTCTGGCGCCTTGACAAAGGCTTGAGAAGATTAAAGGGAACAGAACTTGTCTTCTGCAATAAGTGCAGCCAGTCCGTCTCGCACCTTGATGCCCTTGTGCTTCATGCGGGATGAACAGTGGCGCCTCTCTGACGCGCTGCACGTCGGATTCATCATGACTGACGTCTACAGCGTATAAAAACAACCATTCTGTTATGCAGTGAAAAGTACAGATATGCTAGGCTTTCAAATACTGTTTTGGTTCATGTGTATTTTACTTTTCATGATTGTGTTGGTGATAATAATAATAATTATAATATAATATCTTATATATACTTTAATTTTACTTTGTTTATTTCCACTTTTGCTTCATGTCTTTGAAATAAAACAGAAATGCAGCGAAATGACGTCAAGCGATGATTTATCATCGTAGAATAGAACGAGAGGAGTTGCTTCGAGCTGTTATTCCAGCTGTTAACATTCATTCCAAATGTACAATCAGTTGTAATGAGTAATTAGTCACTTACCCTATTTGTGACCCCACAAATGAAATCAACAACATGATGCCGACCAAACCAAATTGGAGTTGATGTTCAATTCGCCATCGCTGTTTATATTCTTTTTTCCATTCTTGTCTTTTCCTGTCAGCTAGAACGCATTGCCCACACTGTTCCACATCCTGACAGATACCACAGCTGTGAAATATCGGCAGTGTTGTGCATCCTTCCCCATGTGACACAAATCCTTTTCCGTATTTGCCAACCACACCAACCGTCCCGGAGTCAAACACTATGCACATTGGTGACAGACGAGCTACGCAGCCGTTCAAACCGTGTTATTATTTAATGTGTACAATCACTCACAAAATGTCGGACTGACAGGATTAATCTTTGTTTGAGAAACACATCTTATATAATCTGATATCCTGGGGTGGGGGGTGCGGGGTACGGCAGCGAATCCTTCCAGTTTTCAAAGTCATCCATCCTGTGAAGTGATAGGTCAGTTAAAGAAGATAAGACAGGCAGTTTCTTAAGTCCAGCCAAGAAGATTTCTCTGATTTCATTCCTATCACCAGTGGGGAGTGTGAGTGCGGCTTAACGTCTTAAAACACAGTGATTTAAATTCATTTTCACTCCTTAAGCAGTAAAAAGTAGGTTATAGCGAGACAGATGGGCTGTTAAATTAAAAAAAAAGCACCAATGTAAGCAGAAATATAAGTTAAGGAATGAAAAAGAGAAAACTCTGTTTTTATTTTTAATGGAATGTTTCTCTGTTTATAACTTATTTCCGCACAAATAATCTGCTACAAATAACCCCGTATTTCGTCTCAACAATGGCCTACACTGTATGTGGTGCTGTTGCAGTGTCACTTCCTGTCAGTTTTCTTCTTTCCCATCACAGTTTTATTGCCTTTTTAAAAGTGGATTCTGCTAATGCTCTGACTTCAGGCCAAAACAACCACATCCTGGCCGGTCCTAAATGTTTAGAGAGAAACGTCATACATCAGCTTCAATGCATAACAATAAACAATACACAATGTATGTGTCTCGTTAATGCACATTTATATTTAAAGCTTCACAACTGAGACATTACACAGATTTACATCCACTATATCTATAACTACTCTCATTTTATATCTACTGATGTTTCACCCACAGAATGCTCCTGAGTGGGTGCCTGAAAGGGAAACCTCCACTTTGTGGAGTCTTTCACAGGCATATTATTATAAAGAGGAGGGTCTCTGGTTCGATTCCTGGCCTTTGGGTCTTTCTGTGTGATGTTTGCGTGCTTCTACCCGTGCCTGCGTGGGTAGAAAGAGAAACATGGAGTTCACGGAGCATCTGCAAGTCTGGGTACATTCATTCTTTTTTCTTTTTCTTCTTTTTTTATGCCAAGTCTGTGTGTACGATTGTGTTACATTAGCTTAGCCTTTACCCTCCTGGTGCTGATTAATAACAGGATGGAAAGTTTCACATCCGTCTCATAATCAAATCGGAAAACATAACTATATTCAAAATATAATAAAGAAAAACATAAAGGAACCCCGGCAGCTGAGGAACAACCTTGACGTATTATGAGATTAAAATACCATCAAAGCACATATATATATCTATCATCAACTGACAATTGTAGTCCTGACTCGCAGATCATCGTATGCTGAGCTCTGCTGCTTGCCACCGGCCATTGTTGTGCATGATGAACAAAGAGCATCATGATGCACATATTGATTTTCCTGTAAAGTACACACTCAGAGCGAGTGGGAAAACAAAAGGTCACCAAGAATGAGATGGAATTTTCTATTATAATACTGACATTGGCTATTATGTTCAGAGTCGTGAACCGATTTCTTAGTCACCTCTGCTCCTTCGAGACTAATGGCAGACGTTCAGTTCGTGAGCGCGAGTTGCTCAAGGACACTCCATCCTGCTTACTTATGAGTTCAGCTAGTTATCACATATATTCCATTATTACCATGTGGCGGATGGAACACGGGAGCGGAAGGAGGTGGTAGAAGCTCTTTTAGGATTACTGCCACCTGACCTATGATGGCAGCTTTTTGGAACATGAATGAGTTTTCTCTTCTCTTAATTAGGATTATTAGACCACTTCTTCTCCAGTCAGCGTTCCAGCGCAGCATGGGACCTGTGACTCCCACCTGGAAACATCTTTGATGGTGTTTCAGGAGCATTTGGTCCCAACCAGTGGAAACTGCCACAAGAGGAGCAGAATACTGTATGTAGTTAAAGGTGTGACAGCTCTCCTCCTGACCAAAGTCAGAAAAAGCCTGATAACCTAGTGGTTCTGATGATTTCCCAACCCAACCTGCTCTGAAGATGATCTGGGCTGCATGGTTTGAGAAATCCTGTGGTGTGAGGGGGTAAGCTGCAGTGACGTGCGTGGTAACAACCAAATTGGGTCTTGCATTGTTGTTAATTCTTAAATGAAACAAAAGGCCCAAGTTATACAAAAGCAGTAAAGACTGTTTATACTGACAAATAACACTGTGCTGCCGACACCATCTTGGATTTTCATTGCTGGGAGTTGGAAAATAAGTTAGATTTTCCTTTTTAGGAGGCCGATCCCTGTGACAAGCTCCTGACTTCACCTTGTACATAGAATTCTGACTCATACTGGGAGTGGAACGAGCTATTAATGCAGAGGACAGCTGAGCACGTGCGCAGATTGTCGATTGTCACTAAACACAATGGTTAAATTGGTCAATATTTGTTCGGGGTCTGTCAAATGATTCCACTCTGCGAGGTAACACGTGTCCTTTCCTTCAGTCAGTCTTTTCCCCTGAAATGCTTTCAAGTGGCCAAATTCAATTCAACACATTGCGAATTTACGTGCTGATGTTACAGGCGTAACACCCCCCGCTGTGGGGACAATGATCAATTTTGGTGTGTGTGTGTGTGTATGAATAAACCCTTGTGTGTGCTCCTGTGAATGGGGATGTAAGTTGAGTTTCATTTCACTGTTCATCCTAATAAATTGAAATGCTTCTAACGTTCTACCCCCTGCTGGTCTGGGGTGTTTGTGCACAGAGGCTAGAGACTGCACCTCTCCGTTAGTGCCTTTTCTGTGCCCGGAAACAAGTCTCGACAGCAAAAGTCTGTGCAGCCAGCAGGGACGAATGAATGAAGGTCGCTGACCACAGGCCTTTTGGTGGGATCAGTTACAGTTCATGTGCAATGCAAGATGAACGGATGACAGAGTGTTTGCTGACGATGAATGAGGAGAGAACAACCAAGATCCCAAATGACTTTGCATGCCGACTTTATGCTTCATGCTACATGTGTCCATTTGTTTTCATCCAACGTAACGGCAGATCAGTGAGCACCCTGAGTCTCATTGGTGTTGACATTTCTCCTACTATGTATAGAATTGAGAGTGTTGCCATAATGCGTTGCCATGTGGGAAGCGTCATGGAGCCGGGGGCGAACAGCCGAGCCCGTCAGAGCCAAAGTCAGAGCCACGTCCGCCCTTCACATGCGCCCACAACACGCCTACAGTCCATTTTCAGACAGACTTTTATCACATATGACTGTTCCCTGAATGTTTCCAGGCTACACACGTTCCTCTGAGAAACTGTTTCACTCAAGTATTGTCCAGGTTTTTATTAAAAGTCGCGAGAGCTCATCAGTCTCAACCTATTCTTACCCGAGAAGCAGGTTTTCGCCCATATATTTGAGTCTATATACAGTAGCTTGTGCCAATGGTGCATGAAGAGCAGGATTTACTCCTACAGGAAGCAGCCTTTGGCAGCCTCGCTAATGGGATATGGTCCGCAGCTCCACCTGTTCCAATGAATTTCTCTCCTTGGATCAGACAGCATCACATGGCCACCTGCACCGGGGAGGTAATGGGGAGGTAGTGGTCTGAGAGACAGTGATGATCACCTCTGATTTCATGAATATTATTCCTGCAGCCACTTAAAAATCAAGCTTTGTTTCTGGTGTGGGTGTGTGTGTTGAGGAGAGTAGAAAAATGACAAAGGGCTTCAAGGACCAGATTCACACATGCAGTGTCAAACATGATGATGATGATTATTATTATTATTCTGACCACAGCCGAGCGACAGCGTTCCAGCGGGGTATCTCCGCTCTGTGCGTTAAGCAACCTGTATTATGTATAAACATCGCTTGACAGGTAATTATTTTCCACAATAAAATGGAGAGAGGAAAAGTTGCACGCCTTGAAGTGTGAAGATTGAGTGAGGTGTGCTTCACACCCCCCGACGTTCATTTGAAATATCGATCCACTTCAACAGTAAGCCCCGCTTACCTTTTGAAATACATTCCGCATTCATGGCAATGTCCGCAGTTTGGTGCAAATCCATCTCGGTAATTGTCATGCCGAGAGGAGGGCGGATGGACTGAGACGTGGCCGTGCACTGCTTAACGTGTACTACAGTAAGCACAAGTTGTGTTTGCACGCTCGCCGTGCGTTGTAAGTCCCTTTTACATGAAAATATTCCCATAGAGCACTGACGTTGCAGACGATAAAGGAGGACGTGATCTGTCGAATGGGATCATTAAAATGTGCATTAACACAGAACGAGGCTGTCGATCTGCTCTTATTGTATTTAGCCGTCGTTACCCAATCACTAAACTCACGGCCCCTTTCATTCTTTCGCATATTGATCGCACATCTGTGTGTGCGTGTGTGTGTGTGTGTGTGTGTTACCCCAGGGTGCTTGTTCACTAATAGAGTTCTTTAGTCACACATCTGTGTGACAGGTGCCCTGCTGGCCTCTAGTGCGTGCTGAGAACAAGTGCTCTCCTGGGTGAGAAGCTTTCACATCCACTCACACAAGGGAACGATTCCTCTTTCCTGATTTCCATAAACACAGCCACCTTCGCAACCACAACCGCCAAATTTAAAGTTGTTGTAACCTCCCCAGACATCCCACTGTGTACTCAGGTAACCACAACCAGATATCAGCGTAGGGTGCGGTGGACAGAAGTCCAACCCAAGGCTGGGAAGTTCAGAGTTCAGAATCCCAGATGTATCACTTAGGTCTTTTTTGTCCAAGTCAATGACCCATACACACACATCTGTTTGATTTGTCATCAATGGAAATGTTGTTACATGTGTGGAATAAGCCCACAATGTGTTTTATACACTAACTTGCTAACTAGCAACTAGCAAACATGCAGGTTTTTCGCTGCCTACGATCTTGTGAATAAAGTCGGTTATGTCACAACATGTTAATGACTCGGACGTTACTGACTTTGACTGTCACTCCTCATCGTAAACAGGCATCATGGCAGCTCACATACATCACATACGTGTCTGTATTCATGAAAAATGGATGCCGACCTGCACATATATCTGTGCTTTCAAACTAGAGAAATGTAAATTCCCGTGTTCTATACAACTGAACCATGTGGGGAAGAAAATGTCATTTTTGTTCTGCATCAACTTTATTCCACCACAGGGAGATATTCCCCGAAACACTCACTCTAGGCTAGCAATTATGCAGTTTGAACTCAGGCATAAAGGAGAAAAGAGGCATCTGCAGCCATATATTACAGCATATGATTAGAGAGAAAAAAATCTTTATTCGAATAGGGACTTTTCTGGTGAGCTGAAGGCCTTTGGGTCACGTGTGATGGCATTGGGGATGATAAAGCTAATGAAATATGATACAAAGACTCATTTCTACCCAATTGGGCGGTTTTCTTTTCTACAGGCATGAGAGCGTCAAAAGGGTAACCGCATGTTAATTCACAATGTAGAGTTGTGTTATTATGATTATTATTATTATTATTTTTACACATTGGGATTTCAAAGACAAGGACATTTTTGAATTGACTGACACTCACCCACACTCAATCTAGCAACCAGATTCTTTTTAATCACCAACAACCCCAGGCTGAGCTGAAGCACAGTGAATTTAACAAGATCATACCTTTTTTTTGTCGGAAAAGAGCCTATATCCTGTTTAATATAGGCTCTTTTTTCCATGTTTAATTATGTACAAGACCAAAAATATTGTAGTTAGTGTTGTGTTGGTGGAAAAGTTGGAAAATATATAGTATATATACTGTTGTTATACTGTTGTTGTTTGATTGTTTTGTGTTTCATGTAGGTTTTCGAATGTGCAGTGCAACACAATAGTTCATTATTCAAGTTCACTCTCCAGTCAGCCCTTTTCTTTTCACAGACAGTGGCCGTGTGAAAGCCTGTGATCATACGCACAAGGTGTGATGTGTAATGCCTCGTAATAAGTCATTATCCTCCGACTGCAGAGACACCGCTGGCAGATAACAATGGCTTTGGAACTCGTGCTGTGAAGGTACATGGTAAAGTTAATGTTATATAACCCCACTAGCGCCGTCGCTCACAGAGGAGCTGTGGGTGTGTGAGGAGGAGTCTGCTGACAAAGGCCTTTGAAAGCATGCTGGCGCCATCCAGCGGCCGTCTGGAAGAACAACAGCTAGAAGAAAGACAAAGCAAAAGACCAGGATGTTGCTGCATCCCGAAGAGTAAAAGAGGGCCGATTGTGAATTAAACCTGATTGTGTCAACATGCTGCTGCTCCATTTACTGTCACGGTACAATAACAACAGAACAGTGTGTAATAACAGGCTGCAGCTGAAAGCTATTCAGGATGCAATGCAAACAATAAACCACTTCTACAGTGGCACACAAATATGTTTTCTACAATGATGATTAAGCTGCTGCGTTTGTTGTCTACATTTAACTAATACTCAGCTATACAAGTTATGGCATAAACTCATTTTTCAATGCATAACACCAGCCAAAGGTGGTGCAAGGGGCAGCAATGTGATGACAACAGGGCCCCCAAATCCCTGGCAGCACCCCTGACACCAACACCTGGGCTGGGCTCCTGTGTCCTGACATCAGGATGTTTCTGCACAGAACTGCTGCATGATACATGTCAGACATGTATTTATTTACACGTGCAGTGAATGTGTGATGAGGGCTTGCTGTGGACAACATCTAATATCCACTTCAGCCGTCCAACACGTCCATAGAGATGGATTTTAGACTCAAGTTTGGGTTAAATCGTAAAACCACTGCTACTTTTCACAGTTCAGTATGATTTTCATAAATGTCACTGGGATTTAACCTTCCATGTCTGAGGATCTCTTTCTCTTCATCCACAGCCATTAAGGTTCAAGATTTCTGTTTCATTTGTGGGATGAAGCAAACAGTCACGACCCATTGGATTTCTTCTTCCAGTCTGGTAAAAGGTTAAAGAAAAAGCACCTAGACTAAAATAGAAAAAGATTATACAAGGAAAATAAAATAGATAATAATAGAATAAGACAAATTAATAAAACACATATTATATGTTGTTATTATAAAAGTAACAATAAAAAATAAAGTATTAAATATATACAAGTTCTGAACGTCTAATGGGTCTGTGCCAACTACGGGGAATATTCCACAGGCACTGTAGTATTTGCATGTTCCGATCTTTATGCGCAGAATCACCGACATGCATATCTAACAACACGATTTCTGTCTTTGTTGATTTTTTACACGGAGTCTTTAGTGTGTTTTGTGTTGATACATGACTGACTCCAATGCCTCCAGTGTAATCGCTCTGCTGCTCTGTGAGGCCACCAGGTGACTCCTCTTGTCAGTGACACATGAAACGAGCTGGTCGTGTGCTGTCCGACGTCATTGCGTTGTCAATAAGAGTGAGAGGGGAAACATGCAACGCAGTGAAAGAGACATTTGTGCAATCGGCTCTGAAGAAGAACAACGAGTCCCCTGGAGGCTAATTTATCAGCTGAATCATGAAGAATATGCGTTGTGAGTCAAAGTATTTCACTCTATGGGTTGAAAAAACAATAGCAAGTATCTATAAAGCAAGCTCCAATGGGAGTTCTGTGAGGAAAGACTGTGACAGAACACTTTCCAGGCAAATTCAAAGACACTAACAAAAATACATACATTAAGGCCCAAAAAAATAAAGCATGGGTTCAAAGGTCATGTCAGGATGACTCAAACGCTCGTGAGATTTGAAGCTTGATTTACGTAAATGAGACGAGGGCTGCATGGCATTGACCTGACCATCATGCACAAGCTACACGAGGAGGAAGAGAAGGATTGTATATTGTGTTTTTAGTTTTGGGACGAGGCGGGCTGGTTTGGTGGGGCGTTACGGGGATTTGACAGCAGCCATCATTCCATTCAGGGCTCTCCACACGATCCATTCTGTGTTGTGCCAGTGGACAGACGACAGGACAGGGCCGGGGCGATGCTGTCTCTCTTACGGGTCCCTGTCAGCGGTCTGACCCATTAGACGACAGGAGAGAGTTGATGGATTCATAGCTGTGGATGCTGCAGTGAAATGAAGAGGAAGTGAGATCAAACACGTCTCACGTCTCTGGGTCTGATTTGGACATCGTCTGATTTGTGCTGTCCTCATACCTGCAGTGTGCACGTACCAATCATCTCAGTCAGGAGGGTAAATGACTGTACTCACAATGTACTATTTCTTGAATAGATTAAACACACAATATACATATTTTATGAATATATTAAATGTATGACATTAACTGCTGCTCGTTAAGTCTTCAGAACGAGCTGATTTATAGTGATAAATGCTTTAAAAAGTATTTGAGTTCTGCTCTTACAACTATGTGCAAATTGCATGCAGTAATTTATTGTTCATCCAGGACTGGACCTTGGCCCGAACAATTTTTACGTCCAGATCAATACTTGGGATGACGCAAACGCTCCAGCTTAATAAAAATGTATCGATCATTTTGGTCAATACAGGTGTCACAAGTGAATTCTTTGATGAGTTTTCTCTCCCTGTGTTGAAGATCTCTGGTGGAGCTCCGGTTGCTGCTGTGAGATTGTCTCTGTGAGTTAAATATCTTTCCTCAGCACTGACACCAGGTTGTAAACTCAAACTGATATCAGCACATGAGCACCTTTGCAGAAGAACAGGTCCAAAAAACAAAAAAAAAAATCAGTTTGAATGCTTTTTCCCAGTAAATATGTTTTTCTTTTGGGCTTAATGCTGATGCTAGCAGACGTCCTATTTACTCGAGGAGTTGAGGCTGATGGTTTGCAGCATCTGCAGTGGGCTCCTGTGGGTTACAGCCTGACAGCTTGTCTCTATGAAGGCTTGGTAATGAGAGCGACTGTGTTCATTCTGTCTGCATTTGTCAGAATGACACGTACGCTGTTGTGTTTGGAGCCGGCAAACTGCTTCCTGTAGCTTTGTTTGACAAGGATACCAAACACAGATAACAACCAACAACAACACCATCTATTAGCGCCGGCTGCTTCTTACGGTGTCTCTTTCTGACGTGATATTCCATTTACACCGGGTTTGTAAAAGTGCCAGGCAGCAGGTCCCACTGCACGCAGGTCCACAAAGTAAAAGGTAAAGACACCTGAAAGGGAAATAATGCCTGCTTGTTC
>JBBMJM010149981.1:0-10797 GCA_037832705.1 Centriscus cristatus
CACACACACACACACACACACACACACACACACACACACACACACACACACACACACACACACACACACACATGCTGGCAGAGCATGTTCTGTTCTGTATGAGTACTGTACATATTCCACGCATGCCTGAGCACATATGGCTCCATGAAACATCTGCACCATCTCTAGAAACAGGCTTTAAAAGTTGACATAAATGAATATATGAACATACCAACCCGTTTTTATGCACTCTTTACTTTATAACTGTGAAGCCCTTCGGTTCAGCCATGCTGTAAATACACAAATAAACCTGACATAAACATGACCAACGATCATCACAAACATGGTTTACCATGCTGACACCAGCACTGTCGAATAGGATACGTCTGCCATACAAACAGTCTTTTTACCATAAATGTTAATATCACATCTATTATGTTGTTATAATTACCACTTTTTATGAGACTATTAGTGTGACTCTTGTGCCATTGTGCACTGTTCTTTGACTGTGCCTGCGTGTGCGTGTGAGTAGTTTCGTATGTCAACACAGGGGGCGCTGCATTGTGAAACATTCCTCTACCTGTGACAGAGATATGACACTGATTTGTCGTCTCAATGAACTGCGAGTACTCTCGTTAGTGATGCCTGCGCATTCCTGATATGCTAAAGTAAGATTCAGATTCAGTTTCAGATTCAGAGCCCCTTCATTAATCCCTTTGATGACTCCTTCAGGGAAATTAATAGGAAGTGTAATGATTACAGTCAATAGTCACTGTAATTCCTTCTTCAAAAACAGGCTGAGGTTAGATTTCTAAAATATTTGGAGACTGTCAGGATGATTAAAACAAAATGAAAAATAGAAAAATAAAGGTTATGCTTAGTGATGGGCAGTTTAACAGATTATGAATGTGTTCATGCATTTATTAATGAATGGCGGCAATCACTTGAGGGCTTTGATACAGTCAGTCAAACCACGGGTGACAGGAAAGGCTGAAGGTTGATCCTTATTGGCTCGGGATGCTTGTCATCGTGCATCTCGACCAATGACAGCACTTGAGGAGTGACCACATGACCTGGTCTGGAACAGAAAAGAACTGGCGGAAGGGGAGAGGAAATGGAGGAAGGTAATGAACGTGCTCCAGCACGTTCCGCCGGTTAGAGGGTTCAACACACACTTCCTCCTGTCAGTCTCTCTCTCTGTTTCCTCTCCCCCTCCCTCTCCTGTTGCTCCTTCACATGTGACACCGTCTCTGCAGTGTTGCCTACTCCGCAGTAAAGAGCGTCACTATTGGCTGATCGAAAAGTCGCAAGAACTCCCTAAATGAAATCATCACTTAATTTGTATAGTTGTCAATTTGTCATAAAGATTAGAAAACACACATTTAAGTCACATTTATATTGTCATTCATTTGAAGAATCCAAGTCCAAGAATGGACATTTATTCTGGAAAGGAATATACTGAAAAATATAAAACATGTCAAATGTGCAGTCAGTCCAAAGTTGGTATTCAGTTGTTTTTCTCCAGGTGTCCTCTGCAGCTTCCGTTGTGTTCAGACAGTAGAGCAGAAGTCGTGTATCATTAAAATTCCATTCACAGTCATTCTCGACTGCTGGGAGTCGGCATTCGATGTGTTATTTTGAAAACGGACCCGATTCCCTGTGCTGTATCTGTGCGTATCGTCATAAAAGAATGTGACGAGACACAACCTCCTCGACACACTAGTTCATGACATTAGAGCAAGCAGCCCCTCTGCACCGGGGGAGGGGGGAGACTCGACTGAGACTGACCAGGGGCTTTTTATTTCCATCAAATATGTATGTGATGAAATTCACCCTTTCAAATATATATTATCATATCTTTGCCATCATTATTTTTTATGATTGGGATCATTTTTTCATTCTTGTACATTTCGGTGCTCCGTCCACACTCTGTCGCCCGACACAGCGCGTTCATGTGAGCAGCAGCGCCGTCCCTCCCTCCAGCGTGTGACCTAGCTTGAGTTCTGCATGTTTTCAGCTTTAAGTGACATTTCTGTGTCATTACTGTTTACAAAAGGTGCTTCACACCTCCAGCCTCAGAAGAGCCCCTGACCCTCCTGAAGGGGGATCCACTGCAGTCCGATGGGAATCACAGGACCAGATGTGGGTGGGGAGTGTTATAACTCTGACACTGATCAAAACAGTGATACACAGACATGATGACCCACAGTCACATCTCTATATAGAACAAGGCTCTCATTATATTTCCACAAGGTAAGTGCATCATTACAACCCACACATAACCACAGGAGAGTGTGAAGGGAAAAGAAACCCCATGCATGTACAGTGTGTACAAGAAAACAAGTCCTTTCCCACGTGATTTCCACTTGACTAGACTCCTGGAGGTGTATGCACATTTACTGACATAACAATATGTTCATGCGAATCGGTCTATATTTAAAACAGAGTTCCACAAAGTGATCAGATGGAAGCTGGAAGAGGTCCTCTACAAACAATGCATTCCATTTTCTGTTACACTCGACACGGCGTCCAGTTTACACATTGTGTTGGAGGACAAGCAGCTGCAAGGATGATGATGTGTTTTCTCCACAGGCAGCGACGTTTAAGGAATCAATCTTTTTCAAGCAGCCTGAAGAAAAATGCTCCGACACACCCACGTACACGAGGACATCCAAGTTGTGTAAGCAGGGACAAGTGCAGGATTTACAAATTGTACAACTATTCCAGACGTTTGTTTCTCAGTGTCAGGATTGTTATAAGAGGCAAACGGTACCCTGTTCCAGAGAGAAGAAGGAGAACAAGCAGAACATCAGGTCTCCTTGATGTAATCTGGGGAAATGAACATGCCCCCACCCCACCCACACCCTTCTTCTAAACAGCTTTTCAACTGCTGGCAGTGAAAAGAAATGAAAGAAAACAAAGAGCAGCAGACGCGAACATGGTGTGGGATTCCATCCAGTCATCCATCAAGTGTACACATGGTCTTGTGATCAGGATTTGAAATGTACAGTAGATTACAGACACTTCAGTGGACAAATAATTACAATCTGATGTGATTATGATCTGATGTGTTCTGCTGAATGTTGAATCTCAACCAAAGTTTAGGCTCCGTGACATTCCGAATGTGACATTGAAAACATCGCCCACAGTACCAGGGTAAGTCCCCACCCCTCGAACAAGATCGGAATATTTTCTGGACCAAACAGAGTAAGACAACAATGAACACTAATTAGATTGCCCAGCCTTGGACCGCTGACTGACCTTGTGTGGAACGCAGCATAATTATTGACAGCTGAGTTCATCCGAGTCAGTTCTGTCTCCATCAAATGACAAGTAAACCTCAGGGAAGGTGGGGGCTATTGTCATAAACAGGAGGAACATTTGCATATTCTAATTATGTCTGGATACAATGATGCCGTGTTCATTTGCATCCCATCCTGCTTTTAACAGGCTGAAACTGAAAAGGACAAAGAAAAGCAGTTCCATAAACCTTAACTGACCATTTCTGTAAGAGACACTGACGACGGAGAGAACAATCAGGGGACTGGACGTCCACGGTCGTTACAGCCATTAGTGCATGTGGTGTTTCTGAAACAATGACGTGGAATCACAAACCGAACCAAGACATTGCTCAGCAGAACTAAACAACAGAATCAGAAAACACAGCAACATTCATTTCTACCATAAAATACACTGACCAGTAGAAGCTCCTTTTTTGTGCTTTCTGGTTCAAATGAATCTTATACAAGTTTACAAACATAGTTAGATAATGACAGTAATAGTACAGATACAGTAGTAAAACACACACTACTCTTACTAATACTCCATAGAAATAATGACTACTTAGAAAGTAGACAAATCAGCTGCAACATGATTCTTTCTGATGGGATGATGGGTTCACCAACATTTGAACTATTTATGGTGGGAGGTGATTTATGATGATTATGGTGATTTATGTCACAGAAAAACTGAGCCCAACCTGTTTTATCCTGAACAACGCACCAAAACCAATAAAAATAGAATTTACTGTCTTCGTAGAATATGTAAAAGAATAATGTTCAAAAATGTTAGTTTTAGATGATGATCCTAAAACATAGCGGACCACAAACCCATCTCCTGTTCTCTGAGTTCTGTCCATACCCACTGAACGGGTCCCTAAAGTCCAAACAAACAACAAAGAACATACAGTATGTCGATGATGTTCCCGTCTATCCTCACACAAACGTCCGTCACAACTCTGACAGAAACATAACATCTCTCCATCTGACTCCCCCAGGGTGAGCTGAATAAACAGGACAACGGTTTTAGCTTTTTACAGGAATATATTTGCTTTCAAGCGCCCTCTGCATATTTCTTCAGACAAAAAATGGCCTTCAGTGATTCTAAATAAACGGATTGGATTTCTATCTCTTGGTTTAGTTCGTTGTAAGTCCCAGAAAGGAATGGGCGAACTCCAGCAGGATCGGCTCTATAGATATTTCTTGCATGTATTTCAATTGGAACAAATGTGACAATTGTGTTATTGATTGTGAACCTTGTTTGCTCGCACTTACACCGACCATTATGTCCATAGATGCTATTTTATTTCTGTCTCACACAGAGCACAGTGGTTTGTCTTCCTCCTCCCACTCACCCGGTACACAGACCATCCCAATCGATGCCTTTTGGTCCCACTTTGTGCATCAGGGATAGTGGGGAATGTCTACAAGAGAAATCCTTCCTCTTCAGTGTTCCTGCTCTGCAGACACTCGCTGTAAGAGTTCTGTTTTTTAAGACTTGTTATATGCGCCAAACAAACGGAGGTGATTCACAATGCCAGGTGAAAATCTATCAAATGGATTATAGTCTGCTTTGGTAGAGTGGTTATTACTGATGTGTGTCATGTGCAGAGATGTGGCACAATGACTTGCAAGCACTGACATGATCACAATTGTTCTCTCCCAAACAGACCATATGTAATGCCGCCAAATATTAATCATCATTGTATTATCATCATTATTCAGTATTTTCATATTATATTTAGTCTTAAATACAAAGTCTTTATTTGTGACATTCAATTAACCAAAACAATTGAGGTTTATTACCTATTTATTACCAGCAGGGTCGAGAGGAATACATCGATGGTGAAAATTTGATATGATTCATGATTTAACGTTTCACTGCTTCTTTTCTGTCATTTCACAACAAAACAATAATAGTTCAGTACAAAATGGAACGAAATTTCGTCGACACTGGGTCCACGCTATAAATGAAATGAGACTGTTCATGATTAAAAAGTGTCTATGAATAAAGTAAAAATACGATAATAAATAAGGTGCAAAGTGGGTGAAGTTTACTAAGAGTTCAAGAGCTTTATCGCAGTAGGCAAGACTCTGTCAGAACCTGGGTGTTCTACTGTGAAAGCAGCATTTTGTTTGTGTTTTTAAACCCCGTCCTGTCCGACAGCTTGACATTCAGCATGCTGGAGTTCCCCCCTCCTAACCCGAACCCTGTGGATCGGAGACAAGGCGACAATGACAGCAACAACTATAGCAGGTAGAAAGGTTAACAACACCTGCAGAAGAACGGAGAGAAACTATGGCAACCACAGCAACTATAAGAAATATGAGTGTTAACTGTGTCTGTGAGCCGTAGTAATAATCATTATAGATATTATATATGTGAATGGACCAATAATAACTGTGGACTATGTTAAACACCATTAAACACAAGGCTGGTTTACAGTGTTATGGTACAGTTTAAGGGGTAAAGAACCACAAAGGTAAAATTAGTTTGTACGACGCTTTCCACAGACATTTGTTTACAGTGTTACAGTGAAAATATTAATGTGGAGCCTGGGAACCACAACCAGAGCAACACCCATGCAGTGCCACCCCACTGTGGACAGTTGAGGCAAAGAGACCATGGACAGGGTCCATCTGCCCAAATCCACAATCCCCAGGGCCCCTGCAGCCCCAAGAGCCACTCACCACCAGCCCACGACCCACCGCCAACGGCTTTGAACCAAACAGGATCAGTATGTTATTGTTGTTATGAGTCAGGGGGGAGAGGTTCAAAGCTGGAGATCAGGGGTGTGAAGATGACACCTTGATACCTAAAGTATGCAGATTCACTTTCTAGATGCAAACCGGGGGGCTGCATATTGGAATTCCCACTGAATTCAAACAGTTTCAACAGTGCATGTTTGGGTGATGTGTTTGCAGGATCCATCTGGTTGGTTGGGGAGCCCAGGTGGGGGCGGGGAAGGGCCTTGAAAGCCCTCTTGATGTGGGTGTAGACAGTAACGACAGTATTTGTATTATGTATTGACTCCCGGAGTTGCAAAGTTCACATGCTGGCGGTCGAGAGGGAGACCTTTCCTCATGTTGGCCTGATTGAAATCACCAGCCACAGCGACCGTTCCATCAGGAAGTGTGGACTGTGAGTTCACTGATGGGGTGGTACAGTGTTTCAGGGCCTCCTTGGTGTTGGGCTCAGGGGATATATGCCATGATCATGGCAGGTAAAAAGCAGGAATTCAATGTCTGGAGATCAGTCTTTTGAGACATGAGGTTGGGACACTACTTGTTATTTATGTACATTCACACCCCACAACCCTGAGATTTGCCATTGACTGTGCTGCTCATATGGGCCCCTCCATGTCTCTGGCGAGTTTGGGAAGTCCGTTCAGCCACTGTTTGGTCAAGATCAGGGGGCTGCACTCTCTGATCTCTCTGATATCTTGAGATGGCAGTTCCAGTCTCAGGTGATCAAATTTATTCTCTTAGCTTAGCCTCTGTGCTTGCCTCTCTTCTGCCTTCTCTCCCACCGGCTCCACCTCCACCAGAGGTGGACTGTTCTGGGGCTCCACTGGTGTGTGGTCCTCACCACGCTGCGGCTGCAGCAGTCTGATGGATTCCAGCAGTTGGTATCTATGCTATCCCCGTTAATGGCCAGCGGCTCGCCTATGGAGATGCACCTGCTTTGGAACAGTTTTCAAGCTGCTGTTTGTCATGCATTTCGTTTTTGCATCGAGAGCCAGAGTAGCCGCAGCTGATGTGGGCGCAATGATGATGAAAAATTCACAAATGTCTAATTGATACAGAAGACAGCGCCCCAGATTCCATCAAGGCTGCAACACTTTGTGTGCTACGATCTAAGAGTGAGCAGGGACCGACTGCTGTGTGATTCTCCCTTTGCACACAAATAATTAATTGCATTTCCTCAATTTGTCACACTTCATTAGAGAACCTCTACAAAGCAGTTTCACACAGAACCTTTTTTCCCAAACTTATATTCCTGATGGTATAATATGTGTACTTTACTGGGGTACGGTGTCTGAGCTTCACTAATCCCTCGTCGGCCTCAAATGAAGCACCTTGCAGTGTCAGTGAGCACACAGTGGGCTATGGATTATTGCACAGATGGCTTGGGCCAAGAAAATGAAGTGAATTCCAATGAATGAGGGGTTCTTCTGACAAATCCAACATTGCACTCTACATACATTATAGTCTCCTCCTTCATCATTTCCTGTGGGCAAACATGAATTCTGAACCAGCTGCTTTTGTGATACTGACACCAGGTGTCTATTTTGAACTGTATTATATTTAGTCCAAAGAATCGCCACATTCAGGAGATTCATGGCGTGGACCTCTCATTGCATGTGATAAGTCAGAATCATAGTCAGAATTCCACAATGACAGTTCTATGATCACAGAGGACCTGTACATTGCAAAAATTATATGTATGATATGAAACGAACGTTAGCCAAAGGGGAGATGGTCACACACCTATCGCTTGATAAGTAATGTGAATCATTACTCAGCAGGATTTGAGCATCTAGTGCACAAAGAATGACCTGAGCTCACAATTGTTTCCATTTTCCTGAAAGACATTATATGTAGTGTGAATGAATTATTCTATATGTTTTCATTGTGAGTTGCTCGTTGCAGCACGTGGTAGCACTGAATCCCGTTCTGAGTCTAACAGCGATGGCGTCGGTCCTGTCCACTGGCAGACACTGTCCTGTACAACGACAGCACTGTACACAACGTTGTTAATTACAGTCAATGATATCGACCCTGTGATACTTTTAGAACAAAAAATATCCCGACAAGTAAACAACTGCGCAAAAATATAATCCAAAGAATTGAATTCATCAACTGAGCAAGGTAGGATTTCAATCAATCCTCATAGAATGGGTCAGGGGCTTATTTCAATATTTATGACTCTTAGGTGCTCATTACTAAGTTGACATTTTGCCACAGTGCAGTGTAAAAGTGCAGTGTTATTGTGTTTCATTGACAACAAAACTACCTCAAACTACTTTCAATATGTGGCTGATTCGTTTAAGCTTGAAGTGAGCAAGGGCAGATGTGTTCCATTTATCACTTGTATTCCAGCCCCACCCACTTTCCCACTGCTCCCCGAGCAGCCGCTGTGACGTATCAACAAGGGCAGACGAGAGGTCAACCAGGGTAAATGAAAAAACAATGACTGTACTGATGATCAGGTTAATTGAAAACACTCAACCTGTGAGGAGATTCTCTGTCTCTGTGGACACCGTACAGATTACGAGAACAACTTTGTACTCGTGAGGGTGAACACACGACACAAAGTGCACAATGTGACTCGCGCCAAGGTTCTACCCTGCTTATTTATTTATAGGATAGGAATAGTAGGAGTAGTCAGAGTGTGTTCAAAGTACATCAAAACAACATGTTGCAGGTTACAATCAGACAGGAAACATTACTGATTGAGTCAAAAGAACAATGGGATGAATATATGTACAGACTGAGCCCGAGAATTACAGAATAGGTAAGGGAACAATCAGCTAAATGTATGTACAATTCTTCTAACACAACCTCTGTTTGTGTTGCTATTTTTCATTCATTCATTTATATTTTTTGACAATAAGTTTTGGTTTTTTTTTATCAATGACTGAAACAGTGTGAGTGTGTGTGTGTGTGTAGGGGGGGATCACACCAGAGACGATGTTACATTGCTCTTCTTCTTAATAATAATTATTACTGACTAATTATTATGCCACAATTACTTAAAAACCCTTCATCTCACTATACATACATAGCTACGGCTAATTCAAATAACAGAATTCAGTTTCAAGATGACATGGAAGGCCATGATGAATGCCAGGATGTAGGCTGTGTGTAGACCACACCAGTTGAAATGAATTTTACTAATTTATTTAGGTACTATTTATGTTGAGAGAAAATGCTATTTTATTTGGTTTGTGATAAACCTTTCAGATTTGGAATTTTATTCCTTTAATTTCAATTACATGTTAAACATATATAAATAATTCTAATAATTAATTATAACCATGTCATACAATCACCACAATAAAAGGAGTTTGACACTACAAAGAAAATAGAAGAAATAGAAGAACATAAGAAATAGAAGGAAATACATTTACAATGGGGACCCACTCCAATCACCACCTGGGGGTCCAGGGATTCACTACATTGAACACCTATCACTGCATACACAGCCTGTACCTGTCTACCTTGGAGGAGAACGAGAAAGAGACAAGTGATGTAACTCTTGTTCTATATCATCAGAGAAATGGAGACAGGGCTCATTTTCCATTCCAACACCACCTTCTGCACTGAAACCGAAACTAGAGGCAGAGTGGGAAGGGTTATCACATCACATTAGCTCTCATCCCAGATCTGTATCATCGTGGTACTGATTGCAGACCATATTATCACAATATTACAGACAGTGTTTGAAGGACACATTATGTTGTGATAATGCTTGGACCTCCTACTTGATGGAGATGAGAGGATGAGATGATGAGATGGACTTGGGTCAGTTTATTACAGCTTGTATCTTGTTTGATCATCATGTTCATGTCTAATTTGAAATTGTTAGTTTGATCCTTTCTTCTTTCATGTTAAAATATGCAGTTTTTGAAGAAAAAGCAGTGAGTAAGCAGCCGCACTGAATGAGGTATCTGAGGTATTTCACTGAACTCCTTCATTTCTACAGCTGATTCACTTACAACATAATCCTGGACAGGAGGGCAACCTGCTTTGTGTCATTAATTTACTTTAAAACCGTCCTGCCCATCACCTCTTAAGTGAGCTCATTGTGCTGCCAGGACCACTTACGACATCCCTGCTTCATGCGTAGCTGCAGCTCCTCCTCACTCTCATCTGCCTGTGAGCCAAAACAAATTACAGTAACAGCTTGGACGTGAGTATAATCTCAAGTGGTGCGGGCTGGGCTCACTGGTGAGGGATGGAGGCAGATGGGAGAAGAGTCTCTGCCAGGGCTCTTTAGGGCCTAACGCTCTTTCTCCGGCATGCTAAGGAGCTGTGGCTCAAAACCAACTCCTGCAGCTCGCTCCCATGAGCCGCACTCAGTCACCAGCGTGAGAAGAGAGGGCTCCTGTCATAGCATTGTTATTCCAAAGGACAGATGGACTTTCATATATCATGAAATCCTCGCTGAACGATGGGCTCAGACTTGTGGAAAAAATGTCATGAAACATGAACCCTTGTGATGAAAAAGGAGTAAACGGAGCAGAGCATCTCACAGCAGGGGACCAGAGCTTTGCCCTGGAGCTTACATGTGTATTTACGATATTCAACTTTATGGGAAAGTGCTGGTATAGTAAAGTAGTAAATAATTAGTATTAGTATTTTTTTTTTTCATAAAATATCATACATCACAAAGAAATATACCTTACCATCATATTTTTTGTAGTTGCTTTCTTGAATCCTCCTTCTGTGTTCTGGTCAAACTTGAACAATTTAAAAGTTTTCTCATGGAAAAATATAGTACAGAGTGAGATTGTCAACAAATATGATTTCACAG
>JBBMJM010150013.1:0-10795 GCA_037832705.1 Centriscus cristatus
TACATCCCACTTCAAAGAACCTTTTGATAAGATATTCCAGAGACAGAAGACAGAAACATCAGTCTCATCTAAAAGATTCTTTCTTTCTTTTTTTGCTGAAGAATGCATAAGAAGGAATCTGAATGTTTCAAGAAGTAGATCATTCAGAACGTTATCACAGATGTTTTCCATATCCCTGAAACAGTATGGCCATTATTTATAGAGAAAACCCCAAGATTCAACACACACCTGAATCCATTTTATTTAAATGTAGAACATTTTTACAACGCAAAACACTGTTTGAGAAAAGTAAGGACCAAATGACAATGCAGTTTGCAGTATTACCTCTGACTTCACGGTTGGATCACTGAGAGAACACATAGCCATGAACTGCAGGGTGTCTATGTCTCATTTAAAAGTACTTTATTCACCGCTAATTTATTTGTTGCTGTGCTCAATCACACTCAGGATGCATCAGACCTTGTCTGGAGAAGAAATGCACTGGTAGGGTTGCATGTGGAGATGATTATGAAGCCAGGATAATCAATGTCATGCTAGGAATTGCCTTTAAAAGATGCCGAAAGCAATGTTTTCCTATGCCATTAGTTTGGAAATTAAAGTGACGGGTTAAAAAAAAAAAAAAAAGAATAGAATAGTTTCATGTGCCACTGCGGCGCTGTGACGGTGACATGTTTTATTATCACTGTCTTGTAGACACCCAGTGACCTTCACATCAATCGAAATTCACATTTTAACATTTAGAAGGTTGGCAGACACATGAGCACCGAACTAAAAAGATAATTGAAAGGCGGGAAAGTTTCTGAAAATGTGTTCAGAAGAAAAAAAAAATAGAAAGAAAAACTTTTAAAAGAGTTTAACGGCTTTTGGTCTAACACCTCTTTTTTTCGTGGGGTTGCAATAATTGCTTTGGAAGAATTCCAGACCCTTTTCTAAAATAAAATAATGGAAGTTGATCCTGGGCTCAGCTGCTTCACCTTTTTGCCATCATCAAGGCCCCTTTCCTCCGACTGCTGATGTTTGCTGTATGTGGGTGACTGCTGTGACCTGGGCTGATAAAATACAACCGGCTCCCTCAGTTTTCCTGGTTAGCGTAGAAATTTGCAGAGATTGCAAAAATAAACAATAAAAACAAACAAAGCAGGGTTTGAAAGTGAAGTTTTCTATCCAAGGAAAACCAGGATAATTTAGTGAAAGTCACTCCGCAGCTCTGTGTTCTCTGCTGCGTGTGAGATCGGACTAAAAAAAGCTCGAGGCAGCTTGAGAACTCCCCACACATGCATATATTTTCCACATTTTAGACTGCAAAGAGCACAGTGCAACACTCGGTCACGTCACACTTTTCTAACCATAAACAAATATCCAGAGGGGGGGGATTTCAAATGAAAAGCTGCATTTACGGCGCATACCTTCACGAGGGATGTTTGCCCACTGCACTCCTGGCCTGTGCTGTGTGTCGTCCTTATCCCATTTTCTATACAGAGGAAGAGCTGCACGCAAGATCGTGTTTCTGCACCTAGAATGAGATGCACAAATGTAGGCGAGGAAATATTTTGATGGCAGTATTTGTTCCTCTGTGTTATAGAGTGCATACAGAGGTTAAAATAAGATATGTACAGGAAATACATACAGAACATGGCCTTGAGAGTGACGGTTTCATGAAGCAGAAGGTCCTGGTTACTAATCAAACTCACTGACTCGGAGAGGTACGGTGTGTGTATACAGTACATACTGAATATATATTTTCAAAGTGCGTTTAATGGATCTACCCTTCTTCTGGGCCCTTTGCGTCTCTCCTCCAAGTTTGTCATAAATTGCCCTGATAGCTCAGACAAAAATCATAACCTCATTGGTGGAAGTAAATATGGCTTTCAGCCTGATACAACAAGATATATATTACATAGAATGTGCAAGAAATTCTGGGCTGTAACATATAATTTAAGATTCAAGACGGATTTGCATCTCATGTTGACTCAACGGCTGCAGCCCTGTAAAACGGAGTTAAAGTGGAGTTGTAGTTCAGTTTGCATGCGAGGAGCACGCCTGGATTAACAGTCAGCCGCGTCTGTCAGTCCACAGAGGAAACTCTTTCATTCTTTATAACATTGTTTTTACTCATAGGATACATTTGGAGCGCTTCCCTTTGCATACAGTGGAGGTGTTGGGGTATTTTTTAATACTGTGTGGTCTGCTTTAAGAAAGTGCTTTAATATATCAATACTTAAAAAAAGAAAAACGCTGAGCAGAGCCATCAGAACCCTTGTGTAATCACCAGCAGCTAAAAGCTACCGTCACTGTACTTTGTGTAATTTCATGTTACATAAAAAGAAATAAAATAGAACAAATAGAAAATAAATAGAAAATTTGCTTCTGATTATTTTTCTCTTCAGCTCAGCTACACCTAGTAGCTCCATGTATTTGCTTTCTGTTGTTTTTTTTTTTTGTTTGTTTTTAAAAAAAAAACCCCAACAACATTCAATGGTGCAATAGGTTTCATACTTGTTTCCCCTGGTGGCTTTTCAAGGGTATCTTTTTTTTAATGCAAGGTTTAGAGGCTACAGCTGGAAAAGTGAACAGGAACATATTTAACAACCTCACAAAGCCCCTGAAGTCCAAAACCCAGAGCCGACCACCTCACGCAAAAAGAGGAAGCAGTCCCTCACACCGCAGATTCCAAATGCTGCATGTCAGTGTTCCACATCGGGCAGATGCATCGGCCATTTCCCGCTGGTATTTCTGGACCAGGTCTATTAGGAGTATTGATTGTGAAGGAATCCCCTTCCTAAGCTTGTATTGTCATAAACATAATTCACATTTAGACATGTGTTGTGTGAGATACAGTTGAGACCTTGGAGCCGTTCAGGAGAATTGGGGATGACAGGGCTTCTGTTGTAGTTTATTTCCAGAGGGGAGAGGGATCTGTCCTGCTGTAGATATACTGGGTATTCCCTGGAGGAACAACAAATCATGAAGGGAAAGTCTTAGTCAGAAAAGATCCAACGTATGGAGGCGATCGAGCAAGACTGAGTCTTGACATGGTTTGAATTGTGTTACTTGTCATTTCTGATAATAGCACATAGAATCTATCTGGAGGACAGCAGTTACATGCTGCTGAGTACTCGGGAGAGACACTGTTCGAGCATGTACAGTATAAAACAAGCACCCAGCGCATGTTTGACCTGTATCAGGTCACACGGTTCAGAGACTTTTTTAAAAAAAATTCCAACATCTCTGATCTTGTACAAAACTAAACCTGTCCTTTCCCATAGCTTTGGCATTGTTTGCATTTTATTCTATTTTACCCTTTTTGCACTACTTTGTATTGCGTCAACGGGAGCAGTGCTCCACTTCTGTTGCACATTCATCATTTTTTATAATGACAGTAAACCATTCTAATTCTATTAAGCCTGTGGATGGAGGCGTCTCATATAACTATGGGCTACAAGAAATCCGTAAGTCATCAAATCAGGAATATCGGGAGCCAGCTTTCATATCAGCCCCATTTTAGCTGGGGTGTCGTCTTGTTCAGCGTTTTGCTGCCTTTGAGAACTTGATGTAATTACCTGTCAGAGGGAACCTGGGCTGTGGATGAAGTATGAGCTGCAGCAGAACATGCTGTGTGACAAATAAATCAGTGTTTTAACAAGACAGTTGCTTCTCAACGCCATGGGAAGTAATTGTTGTTCCCTTTCTGGACGTGCCAGTGCATCTCCGAGGCTAAAGAATAAAAGTTGTTAGGGAGGGGTTGCAGAAGGTCCAACAAATCAGTATATTTGACTAGGTTTTACTTCATCGAAGTTATAAATTGTAGTTCAAAAAGGATCATCACTGTTTTCTGACAGGCTAAACAATAAACAGACGGATCCATTAGCATTATATGCAAATGAAGGGTTATTCAAATAATGCCGTTACGGCGTTCCTGTGTTTTGACAGGACGTGCTGTATCTTTAATACATCGCTGTGTTTTACACAGAACATAAAAACAGCTTTTGGATTTCAGTGTCACCTTTCACATTCATGGCTCTGCCTGAGCGTTTGACATGAATGCACACTCACATCAACACTCTGGAACAGACACACATGCCCTGTTGGACTGCGAAGCCTTGCAGCCGTCATATCCATCTTTTCAAACATTGTCCAGACAGGAGAAAAACTTTGGCCATCAACTCTCCTCTCTGAACCTGTCCATCACTGTCACTCTGGATCAGTGGTGCAGAACTCATCCGTCCTCTCCCGCCGCTCCCCGCCGGACTGGACTTGCACAAGCCTAGCCCCCGATATCACTCTCAGGAGTCCCAGATGACAGCCTGCTGCTGCAGCTGATTCCAGTTTGCTGGCACTGTTATGGGCTGATGCCAGCACTTTGGGAGCGGGTGGCCGTCTGCTAATGGAAAGCTCTGATAGATATGATTGGCTCTTTCACACAGGGATCTTAACACCCCGAGCAGCACGGTCATATGCATGAAGAAGCAACGTGTTGGAAAAAACAATCCATGACTCTTTGCGTGAGAATGTTCCAGTCCTGCAGTTCACAGGAAGAAGGTGGTGATGTGAGTGTGACACGTACATGTGCTGCAATGGCTCAACTGCTTGACCAGACCCAGTGTCGCTGCAGTCCTGTGTATTAGCGGAGGCCGTTCAGTCCTCTCCCTGCACCACATGTGTGAATTCTATCATTATGGCTGGGGTTTCCAGCGAGGGCTGGATATTTCAAACAAACCACAACAGGCAGTAAACCCAGCTTCTCAACCTCCCACAGAGAGGAGGACAGTCAGAGGAGAAGTGAGAGTGGGGATTGGAATTTAATTACAGCCTTAAAGCCCTTTATGAGAGCGAGATGAGACACAAATCTAAAGGGGTGCCTTTGTTTGTACGGTGCCTGCAACAGGAAAATCATTCAAAACCCACTGCGCAGAAACTGAAGTCTGGAGAACAGGCTTTCAGAGTTTGATGGATGAGCATCTGGGCTTTTAAGAACTGACTTTCACTCTTTCATCCCAGCTTTCTTTAATTTCAGTGCCCCATGTTGTTATATCACGGAATGTGGTGCCTTCAATATCGTCCAGGAAGAGGCGAATATTGATTTCATTAGGCACTGTGGACTGTGTTCAAATCAATGTGTATGACTTTATGATAATCGTGGAGCAATTGACGGAAGGATGGAGTGATTGTTTTGGATGTCGTGTCTTGAAATTCACCACTTGTGGAGCTGAGCTTCTTCTTCCACAATGCTGACCATCAGCGCTATTCCCCTGTGTCTGTGACAGCGCATGGATGTACTATTACACGGGAACCTAAGGCCTTATATGATTGGATTCAAAGCTGCTTTGGCCCAAAGATCAAGGGAATGTTCTGGGCTGCAGATTGGCAGACTGGCGGCAGAGCATAGAATCTGCAGAGTGAGTTAAGAGTCACGGGCCTCCTCCCGATCCATTGTATTTCAGCCTGGGTGGGGCACCAAGGATGAAAACCAGATTTGGTTCCCTCCGTACTGCTCCAGCACAGAGAAGAACACCCAAAGGCCGCTTTCTTTTTCTTCCTCCCGAGCTTCACATTTGTAACAAAGATACTGTGAGAGCGACAGGAAGTGTTGTTTTAACTGGACTCCAACCGCCCTAATAGGTGTGACAGGGAACACTGAAGGGCTCCGTGCACAATGGTGTAGTTTTCCAGAGACAGAAAAAGAGAGAGAGAGAGAGAGAGACTCAGACTTGCGGGTGCACAAGAGGCGGTCAGGGGGTGGGGCACCCTCTAGTGCAGAAATCCAGATGTAGGTCAGTGCCAAAAAATTCCAAAATCCTGATGTCCTGGCCAACAGGGAGGCTGCAAAACCTTCATGTAAATAACGTCAGCAAATCACCTCCCTCAATCTGTTCCATAAAGAAACTGGAGACATTTAAGCTGAGGCAGGCATGAGAATACAAATCACATGTCGTCTCCTGTTAGGGTTTCTTAAATCTCCAAAACTCTCCTAAAAGGAAATCTCACACTGGAAATTGACAGGAACAAGCTGGGCAATGGACGGTGGGGTATGACTTTCATGGAGCTTCCACAGAAAAGAAGCTGGGGTATCCAGCATCAGCCCTGATTGTGTATGGCATCAATATCATGCTAATAAGCCATTTAAAATTGACCGGGTAGCCTCAGCAATTTGTTGCAAAGTACTGCAGTTATTATGTTTGACTTGACGAGAGTCCTCACAAAGCTCGGTACAGCGCCGAACCTTTCATTTAGCTCTTGGCCGATAAAACTGTCTCTGTTCCAGACCGAGATAGAAAGGTCTCAATCCTCAGTATCTGAAATAAATTGATGTGCCTGGTGTGTGTAACGTCACTGCATCCAGTGGGAAGAGCTTCACGGAGGCTCTGCGGCTTCAGCTGTTGTACAAAAAAAAAAAAACATGGTGGTGAAGTCTGAGAAAAAAAAAAAAAAAATTCACCGACTGTGTATTTCACATGCAACGCCTTTCAACAAGAGTCAGGACGTGTTTTTTTTTTGTTTTTTTTCTTGCAGGAGTTGTGAGGTGTGAGGTGTTAGCAGCCAGATGTTTCATTCTACAGCCGTCCATAGATATGCTTTGATTTGGAGACACAAGCTTTAAGGATCTCGTTGGCCATACTGGTGGTGGGAAACGTTGAAATGTTCAAAACCAGGGGGGTTATCCACATAAATGTTTATCTCACACACTGGACCTAATAGCTACTTTGGGCTGCCAGGCTGTAGCTTGACATTTTCTATTCATAAAAACTACAGCCGCGTGACATCTGGACCGTATGCAGCTATGATTGTGACTCCCAATCTGTACGGCATCAGCTCTCAGACAGACATCACGTACATACACATACACTGCGTCTCCGGAGGGGTCGTCCCTTTGATGGGAACAAAAAACTGTCAATACGGTTTTCATTAAGTGTCCATTATTTTCATCCATCATTCTAGAACAAGTCACAGACTAGTAAAATAACACTTTTTTTATTTTTTGGGACCAAAGTCTCATAATTCCCTGACTTGTAAATCGGCCCCTTCACTTTGGCCGACCGATAGCAATCGGTTCCAACGCGTCCGATCCATTGAAATTGTTTGCCTCCAAGCTTATCTGACAGGAGACTCAGGTTTCCAGCTCGTCAGGAAAATTTGTACAAAAATCTTTGGTGTCGTCTTCTGTGACTCCCCTGAACAGACTCCCTCACAGGGAGAGTTGTCTGTTACAGAGAAAATGTGCTGAAAACAAACGGTGGGCCGGCCTCCGTTCGCTCACACGCAGCTAATCAGAAATCAATGTTATCGCAGCACAAACCTGTCGATATGTCTCCCTGCTCCTACTCTGCAGTGATGTTGGTAGTGTTGTAGATTCCCATCGGGATACAGGAACCTTTTGAAGGATTCGTGCTCATTGTGAGATCGGGATTTTATTTATTTTTTTACTATTGAAATAAAAAGAAAATGAAGAACATTAAAAAAAATAGAGGTCAGAGTTATTGATTTGTATATCAAGGTTGGTTTTGATGATTTTTCAGTAACTATTTGACGATGAGTGACAAAGGCATGTCTGGATGATCAGTGAAGTTATTAGAGTAGATCAAATGAACGAAGGACAGTTACTACTTGGTCAAAATCACAACATGTGTGAAATGAGCTGCTGGCCGGGGGTCTGCGCTCTCCGAGTAATTTTCTAGTTTCATCTTTGTGTTAACGTGTTGTGGTGTCTTTTAATCGATTATGTTACTTCATCCTTGTTTTAATGTCTATTAATCATCCTGTTGTATGAAACATACTACACAAATTAATTTTCTTGTACTAGTCCATTCTGTGTTGTTGATCACCAAGTAATTTACACATGTATTCACATGTAATGTTTTTTCACATCAGGAGGAGGATAGATAAATCTGGAGTGAGAAAAAAATGTCATATTTTCAATGGTTTTCTATTGTAATGTAATGTGCACGTAATTTCCATTAGTTTAGGGTGGAGGCAGAACTGGGTGTAACTCATGACTGTTCACAAGTCTAACAATCACTGGAGAAAAACACATATACATTTGTGTGAACTAGCCCTTTAAGCATACTTGACATCTATATGCAACACCGTTCATTTTATAGTCATTTAAAATGAACACAGGGGGTTGTATCAGCAGTCTACACACATACCATTTTACAAACTACTTGAGTTAATTACGGGCAAAGAGACCACTGGTATGTTTGCATAACATTAGGACGACGGCTGTTTGGCCTTCTTTGACGAAAATACCCTGTGAATTCAACTCTAAACAGAGTGTAAGGGCTGCCAGGACGCACATGACATGTATGAACTGTGACATGTCAACATGACTGGTTGTATTTATCCCGGCACAGTTTGCGACTGACCAGCAGTGCAGGGCCGCTGTACCAGTCAGTGAGGTTAATTAACTATCTGGAAACGATTTGGGCCCTGCCAAGTTTGTGTCACTTCAGGTATGTCTCCATTTAATGTCTTCCACTCCGAGTATAGATGGCTGGCATGGGCTCAGAGTGCTTTTCTGTTACGTGAAATTATAATGACAGGAGGGAGAGTGCAGTAATATGGGCAAAGGCCCCGACAGTTCCACTCCCAGGGTGTGTTTTGCCCAAAATGCCAGGACCCTCTCCACTTCCATCTTGTTGGTCTGTCCAAATTCAAACATTGGACAAGCTTTCATGATACCTGGATACATCTAATAAGTGTTGGGCATTTCATGACCCCCACGCCCCACCACTCCCCAATATCAGATGTCTATTTGAAGCTGTATGTGACGTGGTCCATCAACTCCAGTGTGAAGCTGATCACATCAGCGTGTTAGCAATGCTGATGACACCAGGACCAAAATTGTGTATTTTAACCCAACTATGATTTTTTTTTCTAGTTTTCTCCTTTTAGTGTGTCTAAACCAAACCTCAATCATAGTTGGGACTTAAGTTACAAATTGAATACACGTTTGAGTAAAACCGACACACTAGATTCAGCTTCAGTCTATTTCGACTTGAGACCAAAACTCAACATTTCTTGTCAGATATGTACAGACATTATGCCAAGTAGCTAATATTGATGATTTGTGATGTTGGAGTAATGCACACAAACCTGGCAGCCTGGTTCTCCGAGACCTGCCAGAGGCATGAGGCAGCAATCCTAGCAGAGCTTTTTCGAAGGGGATTCTTTTTTATTCAAGGCTTATGTTGTCAATGATAGTATTCAGAAGAGAACAAAGGTATACAAGGTCTGCAGCTCAGAAATCTGTGGCATGACTTGGAGGTCGATTGCAAGCCTTGTTACAATGTTTTTTTGTCTCTTTGTGCATCAGCAGGAAAGTGCAGTTGCTCAATTCTGAGCATTGTCATTTGCTGTTGAAGAGTGACAGCATGTACATAACGCTTCATATTAGCATGTTAGCATAGCTGAGCTTTTCACAGCTCTGCTGCATCTTCCTACATCCGCTAACTCAGTTTGGTTCTGCTCTTTCAGTTCTGTGGTCAACACCAAAATCAGGTTTTGTTATGTTTTGTGAAGAATAATAATTACAGCAGCTTCTACATAGTCTCCAAACAGAGATCAGTCATATTGAGTTTTTCATATCTTCGTGCCTTGGGTCCATGTGTTTGGCGCATTAGCATAATCAAATATTGCATGATACACAGCTGTCATATTGCTGCATTGCTTGTACCTGCGAAGTGTTGATGTTATCGGGTCTGTTGAGACGCCTTTACTGCAGCACAATTCATCGGGGGACATCAAAGCCCCAGTTCTCTATGTAAAACAGCTACCGGCTCTCAGCAGCTTTGTATCCACAACTCAGTCAATTGCCACTTCAGAATGGATCTGGGATTTCTGCCAGAGCAAAATATACGAATGCGACATATTGTCAAATTCATCTGCAGACACAACTGTGCACTGCAATCATGAATTTCCTGCTGCGACATTAAATGAAGGAGGGCATGCATTAGAATCCGATAAGGGATGTGATATGGAAGGTGTCAACTTATCTCAGTGTGTTTTACTTGTACTGTGTACAAACACATGATTTGATATTGTCTGTAAAACGTGAGAGCGAGTGGGGAACAGCGACAGCTCCCTCTTTCATGCTGAAAATTGTAAACCAGCACAAACGATGTGATGTTCAACCACCAGTTTTACCATGTTGGAGGACTGGAAATGGTCAAAGAGTTGCCAATACTGATGTTTAGAGAGCAAGAGGTCGGTAATTACTGAGCTTACATGAAACAAAAATGTCTCTGTACGTACCAACGGGGAATTTAAATATAAAGTAACAATGTCGGTGCATTGCAGACAGTGCTTTGTTAAATGATCTATCATTTGCCTAACTATGTCTGAGTTTATTATTTAATGTCAGCACCAGTGCCAAAATTGTAGTGTGGGACGCGAAGAGTCCAACTGGCAATTCCAGCAGATCCTGAAAGTGAAGAAACTATTACCGCCTGCAGTCAGAGTCCTTCTACTTGGAATTTTAGAAAAATCCAGAAATAACAGATGCAGCAGTTTTGAATAAAATCCCCCAGACCAGCACTATTTTTTCCTGCTTTTCCGTGAAAATAATTCCATATTTAACAGTTTGGTGTGAGAGTGTGAGAGCAGAGTTTGGGGGCAGATCTACATTCTGGTACATGGGTGGAACTGGATTATTGCCAAGTTCGAACCGAAGACTATCTTTGCATTGTTCACAGTGAGTGATCGCTGAGTGTGAGGCATTAGTTCTGCTGACTGGAGGGCCATAAGGAATATTTTACTGTGCCGGGTGTGTGTGTGTGTGTGTGTGTGTGTGTGTGTGTGT
>JBBMJM010150044.1:0-10793 GCA_037832705.1 Centriscus cristatus
ATATAATATAATATAATATAATATAATATAATATAATATAATATAATATAATATAATATAATATAATATAATATATGCTACCAGCATTTCCATTCATAACGTTTTGAATAATTTTGCAAACAAACAAACAAACAGAGAGATTAACATACCTAACCTAACTTCCTTGGCGGAGGTAATAATTAATCATTTCAACATTGACTGTGAATGTACAAAAGCATGACTTTCTAAAATGATGTTAAGAAGCGTGACAGCAAACTATTCCACTCAGCTGCCACACAATACACATGACGATGCGTCTGCTATTGTGAGCTGACGCTGCAGGACTGTACCGGTATTCGATTTGCAGACGATGTACTGAGAATTGAGCTGAAGAAAAAACAACAACCCAAAACTGAAATCACACTTTAGTTTTCTATGTATATTTCTTCACACAACATACAGGAGGAGAGTCACCTTTCCCACGTCAATCAATCTGACTCGTCTTGGCTGACAAGAGAGGTGATAAAATCACTGTCTCCTTCATGTCAGCCACCTGCACTTGATATATCTTTTTTATTATTATTATTTATGAAAAAAAAAAAAAAGATCTGTGCTCATACTGTGTCCCTCATTTGGCATCTGCAATGCTTCATTTTATTTTTGTCTCATGTAGCTCACAGCACGCCATCATTTGTGTGTTCTGCCAATCTAGTGCATGTAAAACTAGACACGAAACATCTCGAGCTCATGGTGTAACTCAGCATTCGCTCGGGTTTCACACAAAACAAATGTGAAAAAATGTTTAAAAAAAAAAAAGCACAAATGTGCTACTTGTGCTATAAAACCAAAACAGTTTTCTAACTCATACTATGAACAGCAAATAAATGCCGACGGCTTAGCAACTTTGTCAGGTGTTAAATGTGATGTTCCAAAAAATAATGAAGCTGAGATCATGACTCATGGCTCCCTCTTACATAACGCTGCATTAGCCGCTTCTAAAAATAAAAGTGATTGGTCTGGTTATTGGTGCTTCTGGAACTTTCTTTCTTTTTTTTTTTTTTTTACTCTCCTCGTGCAAATCCTACTTAGGATTAGTCCATCCATGAGGTGCAACTCGTACAATTGTCACTCTACATACATGTTCTGCCTGAAAATAATCCGGTCGTGCTTTTGGAAACTTGGTGTTGATCCACGACTGCACTTTCCATATTCTCAGTGTAAACAATATGCTGCCAATGTTTGCATCATCCTTGAGGGACAATATTGTTTCTCATTACAGGAATTGGGGCCAACTCCGTAGCGAACAATATGGCAGCGCTTATGTCCGGCTCGTCCTCATAATGTGCACCAGCGGAGTGAAACCAAATGGCACGCGGAGTTGGGCAAAGGCCAGAATGAAGTGCAGGCAGAAGTGAGAGGTTTGAGCTGGAGGGAACCAAACGTCAAAACAGATGTGCTCAGAAAATGCACACACGGCAGAATAACTTAGAAGCAGAAGGGGAAAAAAAAGAAGAGGCGAGTTGCAGAAGAGGTGTCAAGATTAGTTTCATCAAGTTGCATTCGATTCCGATGTTTGAAACGTCTCAGAGCAGACCCCCCCCCCCCCGTACTTCTGTCCGTGATATGTCCTCCACTCACCTTTGAAGCTGCGTCAAAGCACACAAACCCCATGCTGAAGTCGACGGTCAGTCCCATGAGGTGGCTCTCCATGATGCACGCATACGTTTTACACTGCAGAGGAGGAGGACAACACGTCGGGTACCAGAGCTACACAAGGACACGAAACCCCCCCCCTCTTCCCCCTGAAAATGAGCCGGTTTGTTCTAAAACTACCCAGCTGGAACTTTATGTTTGATTCATTAAAAACAATTCTCAATTCTCGGCACATTGTCCGCTGCTGACCTGTATCCTCTCCACCTCCAGGAAAGTGGCCATCTGAAAAGCCTTTTCCCAGATCAACAGCTCGCACTCCAGCTCCACACTGAAGAAAACGTCCTCCCCGCTCTCTGTCTGGACGCTGAAGCAGTGTTTCCTCTTGTCCAGCAGGTCGTTATCCTGAGGTGGGTAAGTACAGCACAGCCAATCAAACTCCAGCGTGATGCAAAGTGAACGTCGCCTGTTTGGATTTCTGGTCTGATAACGACACCTGACAGTTAACTCCACCCACTGCTCATGGATAAACAACAACATCAACGTGACGAGTTCGTGGTGTTGGCACAAGTGGTACAGAATGGACACGGGCCAGGTCAATCAGTTGGTGTGTGTGTGTGTGTGTGTGTGTGTGTGTGTGTGTATGTGTGTACTTTTGATGACTGTCAGATCAGTCATGTCAGGACAGAGGCAGCGGACACAGACAGCACAGGTTGTCGTGTCGGGTCAGAGGTGATTTCAGCTTCTCTCCGTCGGAGCTCCCGGCAGTCGGGGTTCAACTACAGCCGCTAAAGGAGCGAGTGACATGCAGGCAGGTACAGATCTCACTCTCCTACACGTCCTCCGTAACCCTCTATCCTTGTTCTCTTCACCTCTGACGTGGAACCTTTGAGACACAACTCTCCGCTGATATTTCTTTAATTTACTTTTCTTTAGTAACCTGTCAACATACATTTATTTGGACATGTTTTATCTTGTTGTTTATCTATTTAAATGGATTTTATCTGTTTTTGCAACTTGTAAAGCGCCTCTGTCAGTTTGTGTGTCCTTTTAAAACCTTTCATACACTCACACAGCTCAAAGTGTTTTACAACAAAATGATTAAATGACATTGAAACAAATGAAACAGTGCAAGTGATTATAAGACACAGAGACGTTACGAGAGAGTTGCAGCCGTAAGCGAGTTAAAAGTAGGTTTGGCGGTTTTGTCTTAAAATCAGGTGATGTCCGCGGGAAGTGTGTTCCGCTGCATCTCCAACTGTGTGAGCTTCTTTTCTTGCAAGCGGGGGCCCGTCTTACCTTTAAAATCTTGCACATGATTTCATACACAGTAAAGCTTTTCTCTGCTCGGGTCCAGTCCCACGTTGTCACCTGAAAAAAAAACCCAAAAACAGTGACAGAAGGTAAAGCCCACAAAATCCCACAAAGTCAACGAGGATGAATGTGACTGTGTGTGGTGGAAAGTCCATGATTATTGATGAACACATCCCGGCTCAGGGGAACGATCCCTCCCAGGTAACTTGTCTTCACTAATAAAGAATCGTGTCAGGCGGTATGAACGAGCGGGCTCCTATATCCGCCGCCATCCACTCACATTAGCATATTCCATTTCTGTGGGCACCATCGGGTTGAGGCGGCAAATTCACTTATCGATCAATCTTTTCACATTGACAGCTTATCCCTCTTGTCATAATCACTTAAGTGGCTGGAAGAATGTAAACAGATTTAATGATTATCATCAATCAGGACAAAGAATCGACGCGGCCCAAATGATTTGGCAGAAAAAACCCTTTTCTCTCTCAACGGTTTCTGAACATGAGAAGCGAACATACGTCTGTGATGTCACAGTCCCATGGGGGCCCGTTCCCACAGAGCAGGTTGAACTGAGGGAAACTGTCCTTTTCCTTATTTCAGAGTCAATGATAAATCGAATTCAAACATTTAAGATGGTTTGAATTTGATGAACAAATTCCCGGATTTGAACTAAACCTGCTTTCTGGAACGGGTCCCGGGTCGTCAGAACCTACTGGGTTAAGTCACAGGCAATTGGACGTTAGTTTGATGTCATCTGATGACTGACGCTAAAGAAAGGAACTCATCACCAGTGAATCCCTGAAGAAGCTACTGGGATGAGTGGAGAAAGTCCAGTAGCTTACGATTCAACCAGCGGCAGAAGGTTTAAAAACAAGGATCAGATGGTCACTCACGGGGGGAGAGGAAAATTTAAAGAGTGAGGAGCCCCTCAGAGCAAGGAACTTTGGTGAATACATTCGGTCCTGAACGGAGTCCTGCTCCTTCTCGTCCACCCAGCCCATGTAGATGATCTGTGGTGTGACGTGAAAAAGAGTTTAGAGAGAGAGTTGAGTTCACACACACACACACACATACACACACACACACACACACACACACACACACACACACACACACTGTCGCTGTTGTTTCCTTCAGCCATTTACATGCACATCTAAGCAGTATTGGAAAATGATGGAGACGCCAAAATTCAAACCAAATTCACACAAACTAAATACAAATAAAATAAATAATCTGGTTAAAACTTAAACTTAAAAAAAGGGGGATGGGAAGACTTATGTCTGAAATGATCAGTGATTCGAATCACAATTCAACACACACTCTCTGCTTGTCGTCTCTGTGTTGGTTTGACCTCCGCAGCGTCACATGTTTCAGATTCAGCTTCAAATCCAAACCGACCAAATAAATAACCGTAGATTGTGACCATCCCACCGGCTGCTTTGAAATCACATCATTGGTTGAAAACACCAGAGGTATTTTAGACACGACAGTGTCAGTGCCTGTGTCTTTATGTTCCCTCCCACTACATGTGGGCTCAGGGTTCAAAGAAAGTTTTCTGCAGAAAAAAAACCAAGAGTCGCACCAGCAGGAAGACACAAAAAAAACCCAAAGTGACGACTGCAAATGTGGTCAGACATGATTTTAGACCAAGTGGATCGAAACATCACTCCTCATTATAGTGACGGCCAAGCAAAGTAAAAACATTTGCTTTCCCATGATGGATGGAACGACACGCGAGTGAAAGATTCGGGACGAGCGATCGCTTCACACACTTTAATTTCCTAGATGAATTGTCAAGTGAATTCACACAAACAAAAGCTGAATAAATAAGTGTGTAAAAAAAAAAAAGAAAAAAAGTGGCAGGAGGACGACACTGCGTTAACTGACTGAAGGCAATTAAGATGTTTTCAGACTATGATGCAAACACACAACTTGTGTTGCAATAGTTGAATCTGTGTCCTTTCTCTGACTGACTGACCTGGTTAGATTCACTTATGATTTTGAAGAAAGGAATAAATCAAATATAAGGCAGCAAAGGACCCCTCCTTTGGGGGTGTGGCCTGAAGAACTTACCTGTTGGTTGACAGGGAAATTTCGATTGATCTTCTTCACCTGCAAATGTAAAACGAGAACATCAATACGCTGCTAAAGGAGCTGCTGAGACGTTTGTCCCTGGCAGCACTTGACCCATCGCCATCGCTCCATCCACGAACCAACAACCAGCGTCACTGCGCACACGTTGACTACAGCGCTGGAGGAGATGCTGCCGCAGCTACTTCATTTATTCAATGTATGTAAATTAGAAAATGAGATAGATCGAGTCATTTCCACATGGACCCAAGGCGCTTCCTTAAAAAAAAAAGAAGGAGAAAAAATCCATTTAAAACAGATCCATTCGCCATGTGGTAATAAAAGCGATGAAAGTACCGAGAGCGCAGTGAAGCTTTAAATTAAAACACTGCTCAGATCACAGGTATCAGTCGCTCCTAATCCACAACATACCATCAATAGAACCGTCTCAGCGTCAGGACGTCTAATCCGGACACCCAAAGTGTCCCCCCCCCCTCCCCCGTCCTCCTAAATGGTGATATGGTGGATACATGAGCAGCAAGAGAAGCAGACGTCTAATTGTCTAGAGAGGGTTTCGTTAAATCACAGGCTTGTAGCGACCAGCCATGTCTCTGCAGCGCTCACCCACCTCGAACACAGATAACACACGATACGTCACTACATCTGAGAACGGATCCATTCACTGGGATCCTCCAGCAGCAGTTGGTTCACAGCACCGACGTGACAGCGTACACTACTGTTATTCTATCCAAAACACTCCTGACTGATTTTTTCACTGCTGTTGCTCAATTTATTCTTGATTTATTTAAATTTCACCTGTATTCCTGAAAAAAAAAACTAAAAATCAATTCAAAGAGCCATAAATCCTTCTCTATTTCACATTCATACTCCATATTTCTACTATGTGACAATACGAACATGGAAACACCCACGTTCATTGTCATTGCTGATCAGCCCTGACATAAGACTCTGCATTGGATTTCATGTTCATTTGCTACTTGCAGTTTGAATGTATCATCACTGATGTACTGAGTAAATCATGTACAAGATGGTGAAAGTTCAGTGAGGCGCATTTTGCCTTTCAGCCTCATCAGGGAATTCCAGCTGCTTCCAACTTCATCACTTTCCCACGCTGTCAAAACATACAATTTATTCACACCCCGGGCTTCACGTCACCTGACCAATTATCTTTCTTCCTGCATCTCTGAGCTTTCCGAACCCGAGCGGCTGCCTGTGCAGTGTTTTCTCTCTTTGTCCCCGTAATATTTCTGTGGGTTCTTCACATCCGCCCAGGGGATGGACTCTGTGAGTCCACAAAGCCGGTTTAGTGAAAACCCCGAGTTTGTTAATCCTGAAATGAGGGAAAACTCTGAATAATCTCAATTCCATTTTCTATGTAAACTGACGTTTTTAAGGTTTCATATGTTTGACTTGGGTTTATCAGTAACCCTGCAATGACTAAAATACTGCTGAGTTTCCTTCATTTCAGGGTTAAGCGACTCGAGGATTTCACTAAACCTGCTTTCTGGAACAGACCTCCGTTCATCTCCATCCCCTCCATCCTCTGGCTCTACTTCACTGCCGGCATCAGACCTCAGAAGGATTCCTGCTTCATCTCATTCCCACTATGAATCACTTCAATCACTTCACTCTATTAGACTCGGATGCTGATGTGATATTGGATCATATGAGGATACAAACCGTAGCCGACCTCCCCTGACTACAACTGTAATCAAAAACCCCCATCTTCATATTCTCGATCCCTGTCCTTGGTCCGCCGCTGCCCTGGATGTTGTAGATGTCACCCTGATCCAAACCACCGGATTCTAATCAACAGCTTGTCGTCAGTCGGAGTAGGGGGGGACACACGCAGTGGGTCCAGAGGACCCGGGCTGAGAGCCACTGCTTCAGATCATACAGCTTCCAGGAAGACACTACTTGAACCATCAGTCGTACAAAGCTGAATTGTGCATCACCTTCTGTCCTTTCTAGTTTAAAATATTCATCATTTTATAGCTTTGTGTGATTCTTTTCTTTTTTTTTTTTTTACCAATTTCACTACTCATAGATTTCCATGCATACGGGTCATTATCTCTTTTGTGCGCTGCAGGACAGGATGTTATATACCGGTACTTTTATTTGTGTGTAAATATTTACACTGTGTTTTTTATAGCAGATAAACTTAATGGCCTCTTGCCGCATTATTGTACGCTGCTGTTTCACTCTTTTCATGTGTCCACATAGAACCTTGAGCAATAAAATAAAATAAAATAAAATAAAATAAAATAAAATAAAATAAAATAAAATAAAATAAAATAAAATAAAATAAAATATATGAGTGATAAAATATATGAGTGAATGCTGTTGCAACAGTTATCAGTGTTCTGATAGAGGAGCTGCTAAATCCCACTGAGCTTAAATCACATTTAATCAGCTGCTATCTGTGTCACCACAGAAACAAGCGAGATTTTACACCAACGCTACAGCTCAGAAACAACTTGCAACTGGAGCCAGCAGTGCACCGTGCTGAACAAAACACTGAGTGTTGCGTTACTCATACTTCACATTAATTCCTACATCTGGATCGATTCACAGTCTCCTGTGGACCAAAAGAAACCGTCAGCCTACAATATCTGGTCTAGTGCATCTCGTCCATCTAGTGGGAGTCGTTTGGGGCAGTGATGCAAACGCTCTGGCATAATGTTCCCATTGAATGGTGACTTTTAATGTACTATTAGGCAAATTGAAGATACTTTTATTTCCCGTCTGAATGGTCACTGAACTACACCAGAACGTCAAGTGTCCAGGGGGGTTCTCTCCCTCCCTCCCTCCCTCCCTCCCTCCCTCATATATACAGCAGACAGTAATCCACCTGTGTATAGAGTACATTGTTTTGTGTGGTTTGATGATTATTCATTTAAAAATAATAATAAAAAAAAATCCATGCATTCGCATTACTTACATATAAAAAGGTGGATGTTATATAACACAACCCACTCAGAAACATGCTCCACGTTTACTGTTATTTCAAGGTCTTTGAGACTCAGCAGACAATCAGTGAATCACTTCATTTGTCCCACAGGGGCGATAGGTCGAGCAGCAGAGAAAGCACACAAACAAACACACTAGATGCAAAGTAAAAAAAAAAGACAATTTTCTGTAGAAATGCTGGTGAACCTCCTCAGCTGAGATAATGAGAAGAAAGACGCTGCATATGTGTGATCGACCCACTGGATCCTTCTACCAGGCTCTTGGTGTACGTACAGTAACTGTGTATCATCAGCTGTCATTTGTTTACATCTCCGACTCATCTGCGCAATTCACAAAAGCCTCTTCCTTTTCCCCTTGATTACCTCTCTGTGTGCCAGTAAATAAAATGGATGTAAAAGCGGCTTTAGATCTGCTGGTTGTTTTTCTTTTTTCTTTGTTACTTTGCTAAATGCAGTTGAGCTGAAGGAGATCGTTCGCTGTCCGGGGAGAACAGAAGCAAACTGTGTGCTCATGCAACATGAAATCCAATGACCATGATGCATGACGACCTACACGTCAAGTGACAATAACAACGGACTCTAAAAACACTGAAACAAATAAATGAGCCACTTCTCAGCTAATTTAAATTCTATACGTTCCAGCGGTATTCAGACTTATTGGTCTTTCCTCAGCTGATCCCGTAGGAAATTCATCAGGGCTGGAATTTGCCCGCACACCTGAGTGAATGCCAAGGCCACACAGAGAAACACGCTCTCAACCGTTCAGGCCGCCGTGGCAGTGAGTCATCATGTTGTGTTTAGTTCGGCCCTCACTTCGTCCACTCCAATTAATCAGGGCTCTATTATTCTCTCAAACCTCTCTCACACACACACACACACACACTATCTAAACTTTAAAAACACAGACGCCTATGCTGCATATACTGATACGCTGGCACGTATGTGACCCGTATATTAAACACCCTCATCCAACCGGAAACACATTTTCTTGCCTCAGCTGTGGTCAAGCCACAAAAATAAGTTCACAATGGAAAAACATCCCACACAGCATCTGTGTTTTGTGCAGTATCATGATAAAATACATGACAATGAATTACAGAGAACACGTGTGTCTGGGTTTAGCTGCAGGAAGTGCTGTGCCAGAGAAGTGATTGTGACCTCTGATAAATGACAAACGACACGTCAGGACGTGTCTACTCAGTGCTGTGATATTTGCAAACAGGGGCGAAGGCGTTAACACCGAATCCAATATGTCCCTGGGTCACATGGGAACTGCGAGAGGCAGCCAAGTTCACGAGTATATTATTGTCTCATACTTACATTGTGCTTGGTGAGACTGGAAATGTTGCTCGCTGTCGCCTGCAGCCACTCCAAGCAGTCTTCAGCTGTGGCAAACTGGACAACGCCGCTGCAAACCCCGTCCACCGCTATGACCTGGAAAGCATTTTTCCTAGAACAAGCGAGATTGAACAATAAACAACAAACAGACGTTAGAATTCAGACGACTGAATGTTTGAATTCACCAGTAAGAAACGTCACTGAGGGTGTTTTATTCATGAGATGTGTTGTGGACACCAGTCTGACATTTGAATATTTGAGGGACAAACTGTGCCTTGCTGGTAGAAAACAGCCCCGAGGGACGAACTACAAACAAATCTTGAATGTCCAAAAAGTTTTCAAAGGGGAAATAATCCCTCGTAAACAGATGGCGGCCCACCATCTGTTTACAAGCGCACTGTTGTATTTCACAGGCTTCCTGTTGCCCACTGAGAACTCATGTAGAAATGAACTGAGTCATGGCTGCTCAGATATTATATTTGTTTCTACTTTCAGTCCTCAGTGATTAGTGCTAAAGGAAACAACTGTAATCTGATTCCTGTGTTGAGTCCGATCCATTTTAAACTGTCTGGCGAACTTGTAATTGTCTGTTAATGAGTCTAAAAAAAAGGAAACAAGCCAGATCAATTAAAAGTGAACACACGATTACTGTTTTTATCAACCGCAGTGATGTAATGACAGAAACGTATCTGCTGACAGCTTAATGGTTTCATTCATTACAACACTTCCCATTGACTCTGTGCTGAAGCAGCTTCACACGGGCACAATCACAACCGGGCTGCTTTGATTGTCACAAAGTGATGCAGCAAATGGCATTAAATCAAGCGCTTAAAGACTCTCCTGTCAAGTTTTCTTTTGTACAGCTTGTACGGGAACGCATCACACATGTCACAGAGCCTGCAGCCTCACCTGCACACGTCAGAGCCCGGCACGTGCTGCGACAGGCGCGAGTGGAGCAGTGGTATAAGGCGCAGGTCCACCCATCTCTTCTCCCAGCGGAGCCCCGGGGACGTGGGCCAGGATGAGCAGGACAGAGTGTCCTGCAGGAGTGTGAGACGCCGTATGGATTATCGTTTCAAACTGTTTCAAGAGCTGCTGCTGCTGCTGCTGCTGCTGTAGCAGGTGCACAGGAAGGATGAGCGCGCGAGAGCTGCCGAGGAAGCCGAGTCAAAGATAAATGCAGCATCCGGCGAGTGGCGACAGTTGCATGGAAACGACTCTGTCGGATTGCGCGGGTGCACAACAGCTGTTTAATGAGGAGACGATGAAACACGTACCGTGTTGGTCGGATGGTAGTTCAAGTGTAGGCCGCTATCACAGAGAGGAGACGACGTCCCACTGCTCTGGTCACTGGGAATGCCTGAAAGTGCAGCAGGAGCGCACACACACACACACACACACACACACACACACACACACACACACACACACACACACACACACACACACACA
>JBBMJM010150073.1:0-10792 GCA_037832705.1 Centriscus cristatus
CAAGCTTGGCTCAGGGAGGAGGACGCCCCTGCCATGCATAGTCATTGGGATTGATACACCTAGTCCTTTCACCGAATCGAAACCTATCTTGACATTTAAAAAATTGTGTGCATTGTCTATTATATATCTTCAACAACACGAAAGCCTGTGAAGTTTAAAAAAAAAACCCAAACAAAGTCAGTGTAGTAATAAGCTTTTAGAAGCAACGTGAGGGAGGATATTGTCAGTGATCAATCCCTCCGCGCCTTCACCGGTTTGCAGCGGCCATCTCTCAGCTCTCCCATCAGCACATGTCGACGAGATCCAAAGGAAGCAGGTGATAAAATGCTTTCAGTGTCTGTTCACTCAACTGAATATTTCATGATTCTGGCAGGAACCGTCTCACGCAATCACTCCTGGGCTTTTTATTTGCTATTAAATCACTGGCACAAATGACAATATCATTTGCTGATGCAAATTTAGCTGTGAAAACAAAGTATGTGCACATTAAAACAGAGGTAGCAAATGTGCAGTAGCCCCTACTCGTTGTGTATATCATGGTGCTGTATTGTTTTATGCTTTCCATACATCAGCAGGTACAGAAGCTCAGTCTCTGGAGCTCTTCTGAGGTGGGCTGCTGACCCCGACAAATACCTCTAACCACAGTTTGAATTGTTGTTGGATTTTGTCCCAGAAAATTGAACGTGACCACTATAGTTTCTTTGTTTAATTAACTTTATGTTACTTTCCCAAACTCGCTATCACCGTAATTCCAGTCACCTGGAATCAACCCTCTGCCGCAGCATCCAACCCAAAAAAACCCAAACAATCCCCAATAGAAGAAATAAACAAACAAAAAGGACGATTACATTCTGAAAGTGAACATGCCACCAGAGGTAATTCATCACTGTCATCTCAGCATCAGCAGCGTTTGCAGCAGGTCAGCGAGCTCCCTCGGAATGAAAAGCAGACACGAAGACCGTCAGGCCAGTGAAGCATCGGCCTTCGGCCTCCGGGAGAATCTCCTCTCGGTGCAGTAGACGAGATGAATGCATCTGCGATCAATCCCGTGAGAAACATTTAATTACATTAGGTTTTATGTCTCGCAGCATTTCAGCAAGGTTTACGGTCCAAAAATAGAAGAGGGTGTGAATAATTAATGCGTTAAGTGTGTGTGCTTAAACCGCAGAAAACACACCGTCTCCGACACCATTCAGACCGAGACCAGAGTTTATCAGAGAATGAACAGGTTTCTTTTTATTGGACCCGACCAATGATCAGACTACACAGTATTTCTCTGATGGTCACCAGGTCAGATTAAACACAGCAGAATCAAATACCGGAGAACCCCCCCAAAAAATCCCCATCCAGGCAGAGGAGACAATGTTTATGTGAAGGGAAACTGAAAAAGAACTCTCTCTCTCTCTCTCATTATACTTCAAGCGAACACATGAAAAACTGCTTCAATCACGACATTGTATTTGGCTCCTGCCACGCAGCAAATAACAACTTGTCAGGGAACGATCGTCTTTCTGAAATCATCTCACCCCGGATTCCGCCTGACTGATTCTATTAAAGGAGAGACTTCCCATTACCTCCGTCTGAGCCGGATGCCACCTGAAGTTGACAGCTGGATTAGGAAATGCCGCGTCAGAACGACTACAACAGTGTTTCATCACGGTAACGCAGGTGGAATCAAATAAACTCAGGTCTTCAATGGTGCGTCGGCAAGCATCAGGGAGCGCTGACTTCTTTAAAAGGAATAATCCACCTCAAGGAGTTCCAACACAGTGAGTTCTACTTCAACGGCGCGCTCGCTTTCACCTCGACGTGTTCGACAGCCCTTTGTGATTTGAAAGTTGTCAACAAGCCGGGATGAAACGTGGGAGCGGGAGTAGTTTGCTCCACTGTGCAATGACGCGTAACATCATGTTGTAATATAAAGTCCAATATTATCACTTGTGAAATTTCATGTGTTTCCAGTCAGACAATGATGATTTAGCATAAACCTTCATTCTCTGGGGGGGGGTCTCCGCCACGAGGAGTTTATATTAAAATATAATAATTATGTGCTTTGCTTGGGGTCAAGGGTGAAGTAACTTCCTGTCAGTGATCAAACACACTGGCACACAATCTGTCGTCAGGCAAATACATGTCATGGTTTGCCTGCTGTCACTGTTTTCTCCCATTGCTCCTAAACACATCATCTCTGTCACCCCCCCAGCTGATCTCGTTCCAATCAGTCTCAACCACCCACACCTGTCCCACACAGAGGTAATAAAGCTCCCCAGGTCTCTCACCTCTTTGCCACATTATCTCTCCTGTCTGTAGGTTTTGCCAGTGCTGATCTCCAGTCACCGACTCTGTCTGACTCGATCCCGGCCTCCTGTGTTGCCCTTTTTGAATTCATTATTTGAGGGTTACTGAAGATTTTGTTAAGATTGTTTTGAGTTCATCATTGAAGTACTAAAGAAGATTTTGTTGTTGCTGCCTTGGAATATCAGTCTCTTCCCCCAGCCCCGGCTCCCCTACCCAATAAACCTTTACTACCTGTTACAATATAAATTGAAGGGTGAAATTTGGAATTAGCTTGTCAGGAATGACTGAACTGTGATGTTTCCCTCAGCTGGGAACAATCAGCGTCTGTCACCGTGATCAGTCGGTTCATGCGCAGACTGTCACGTCACTCCCAATTTCCTTTGAGTAGCTTTTTCCGGGGGGGGTGGTGTTTGAAAATAAAAACGCCCCCGTCTAACTTACGTTGACTTTGCACAAACGACAGAGAAACTGTCAAACAAAGTTTGAATGTTGTGAAATGTTGCACGTTCGTGTATACTAGGACTTTTACACGATAAATCGTCGGGGGCACCAATGATGTTCAACATATTTATGACTTCCGGCAGCGTCGTGGTCGTCATTGCGATGCATAAATCACATTCTTAGCACTTTCACATGCATCATGTCATTTACCTGGTCGCTTGTCCCGTTGCGTTTAGATTTGAATCTCTCTTCTCCAAAATGTATGAGCTTTGGTCCTGAGTTCTTTAACGGCAAATATACCTGATCTGCCGCCCTCTTCTCCTGCTATATTAATTCAGCTTTATTTAGTAGACGTCCCTCCCCCAGTCCTCACACATTCACACCCACTGTTCTGGAAGTAGATGATAAATCTATTCCATAAATGATAAATCAAGAACCAGAAGATGGATCTCTCCCCTGTTCCCTCCCGTTCCTCCTCTTCGCTCGACTGCAAATTCACAAATCTCCACTTCTGGCGTAACTTCTCTGTGAGACAAAAGGGAAAGAGTAGCGTGAGCATATGCTTCTCCTCAACTAATTAAAGTGCTAAACATTGAATTAGAAGCCGACAGACACTCATTTGTCATACGGTGGCAGACTGTTGCTGAAAATCCAGACGCTTCTGAGTTATTTTTATTTTTTTTGTCCCCCTGGTTGTTGTCACCAGCCGAAGGACTCAGCTGTAGGAAGAAAGGTGCAGCCGTGCCTGTCTGACAGGTGGGACGTTGCTGAACACTGTACAGGTGTGCTGCAGGAAACAGCTGACAGCTCCTGACGGCTGAGAACTCGGCGTGATGTCTCACTAACCACATCAAAACTGACTGCGTTTTTAGCAGAGCCACTGGGTGACGACAGTGACTGCGGAAGTTTCCAGAACGAACAAGACGAAGAAAGTAATAATAATAAAATAACATTATTGGATGAAAATGGCACCATAGCCCAGTTTAGGAGGAAACTATCCAACCCCTGAGTTCTAGTTCGAAGGAGTCGCCTCTCTGACTCCAACATCATCGACTCCTCAATGGTTGTACTGCAGCATCCCTTGTTACGTTCTTCAAATCCAGCGCCCTCTAGCGGTGGTATAAAAACAAGCTGATGCATCGGTGCATCATCCTCAAGAAATCAAACCTGAATTTATCTGTTTTTGTTTTAACTCTAATCCTGTGCGAGTGTCTGTCACAATGAGTGAAGGGTTGTTTTGGGGGGGGGGGTCTATTCATTGTTGAAGTCACAGCCCCTCAGTGATCTGATGTGTCATCCTGTCAGCTGTGGCTGTTGCAGTAGCTTGAAAGGCTGGAACAGCTGATGAGAAGGAAGAAAAGCAGTTCTGTCTCTGAGTGACAGGACAACTCGACCGTTCTTCATGAACTGTTGAGAGTTACAGGACATTTTTCAAAGTTTCTCTCCACATCAATTATGGAATTCTTCCATCCTCTATCATTGGAAGTTCCTCTTGTCAGATATATTGTCAGATATGTCTCTTATTTTCTCATTAATACCTCTCATCAATACCTAATTCATGCAGTCATGACAGTCTGGGGAAAAAAATGTTGCTTTGTCTATCTTTGTTGTGGTTTATCTTTGACTAGATGGCTTTTTTTTGTTTTTTTTTTAAATTTCTTTTCATTTTCCAAAGAACCCAGTTAATGGGGTTACAATGGATCCCTGGTGTATGGTATCAACATATACATGCCAATACAGAGTAATTCATACGCTCAAGAACATGAATAGTGAATCGCTGTCACATATACAACATAGATGCTGAATATGTCGATTTTTTTTTGTTTTTATTCATATTTTATGTTCTTGTGTGGAAAAGCGATTGGTTGTGGCCTTTGTTGGCACAAACATTTGCTTGACAGAAAGCAATAAATTCTTTGTTCTGGAAGTTTGTCATTGTGAGGGAAACATTATGTAGGCACCGGTCTAAGAGGAAGATAGACGCGTGATGATTTGGGGTTTTTTGGACACTGATAAGTGAGCTCTTCTGGTCTGCTCGTCTGAAGGGTTTTTTTTTTGTTTTTTTTTTGTCTCTGCTAATGTCTTGTATAAGTTATCAACAGGAGTCTCTCCTGGTTGCCTGGCAACCTTACAATGGCAGCAGGACCATTTGTTCCTGCCTGTGAAAAGACCCTTTGTAACAAAGTAAGAATGAAAACTGTCTGAAAGTGATACTGTGGACACTTTTTCTTTTTCTTTTTGTTTTTTTTTAATGTAACTTAAGTGGAGTATGATTAAATCAGGACACACAGGAGGTGGAAACCAGAGCTGGTGTAAACTGATCAGACTCTGCAGCAGGTCGTGCTCCAGGAAGTTAGAAAGTCAGAGTGAGGGGAAATATTATAAAACCAAGTGAAGCGACAGTGAGGCAGATTCATAAGGTGATTTTGTTGTGTCAGTCAGCAGATGTCTGTTCTGCCATTCATGAATGAGTCTGGACCGACTGTCTGACTGACTAATCACCTCCCATCCCACCTCAGTGACACTCAATGTCTGATGCAACGTGCCGGCATCTGTGCCAAAGTCAATGCCAAGAGCAGGAGTTGGAATAATTTGCACAGAGCTGCACAGCGGTGCGATACCCCGAGGTTACATTGAGAGGAAATTGGTTCCGGGGGAGGAGGAGGTGGTAGTGTTGGGTGGTGGTGGTGGTGGTGGTGGGGGTGACGAGAGGAGGATGTGAGGTGTCATTTATTCCTATGAATCATGGAGCGAGGTGGAGTATCACTCATCACAGAGAGTGATAGTAGAACACAGGATCGCTGCCGTGCCACATGACAACTGGCTGCAGGAGCCACGAGCTCAAACGGAGACGTGCACGTAGGTGGCAGCGAGGAACCGAGCGGTGTGGGTGAGATTCACCGGCAGTGATGATCGTGCGATGAACACGAGCTCACGAAGAGACCAGAAGAGCTCTTCAGACCGCCAGCGTCTGATTCGACTGCGCCGCTCTCTGTGACCTCGCTCGTTCGACGCTATCACGCATCTCGTGCGGCCCCGATTTCTGCTGTAAATAAAAGAAGAGCCAACACCGAAATAGCATCTCTGATTTTGGCCCGTAACGCACACGGCCTCGCAGCCAGTGCATTATTAATGATGTAGTGTTGTGATCACACACGTGTCCAGTGCAAAGGATGGGCTTGGTTGAAAACCGCCGTCCACGGCGCCAAGATGCTCATCGTTATTTCAGCAGTCTGAGCAGCTGCTTGCTACTGTTACTAATGCTATTATGTGATAGATGAGCAGCTGTTTCCTGTGCATCGGTGTTTCTCCTGATTCTTCGTGTGTGCGTATCAGTCGCAAACAGCACAGTGCAGCTCGGTGCTCGTGTCCTTTCCATTCCAGTTCAGCTGACTTTCATCAGACGCCGGCCTCAGAGAGAGAGAGGGAGGGGGGGGCTGGGGAACACAGAGTTAGCCGGGAGCCAAGTCACAAAGCATCCTCAGCGAGGACAGATGGCAGCGTTGCAGCACGATGCCACATCCATGCACAAAGACGCAGAGACAGAACATCGCGTACGCGAGCAGCGTCTCTCGTCATGTCGATGTTTTTATGAGGATTAAACGTGGACAGAACTGGAGACTGACATCATCGCACTCTGCCAAACCAGCTGTTGGTGGCACATCACGATCCTGGCAGGGAGTCACAGTTCCTGTCCTCGAGAATGTTTAGTGTGTCACGCTGTGCGAGAGCAGCCATCATTTCATCCTCCAGCCCCACCGCGTTCCAAATGAGAAATCCTCCCCTCCCTCCTGAGATGTGGACTTCCTGTGTGAACCAAAAGTGTCAGGATTAGTTAGTGGTGAATAAATCTGAAAGGTGCCTGACACAATCAGACACACACAGACCAGGAAGCAGACTAAAACAGGTAAACAACAAATGAAACCACCGTTTACGACCGTTAAACAACCACTCAACGGATTCAGTGTCGATGTTTTACTCCAGATCAAAGAATACAAAACCAACCGAGCACCAGAAATAATAGTACATAGTAATACATTATTAATTATTGACGATAGCACTGGAGGAATTTCCAATTCCTGTGGCGACAGAACGTAAATATCACTTGGATTATTGTGCAGTGAAACATCTCCCACGGCTCCACTCAGGAGAACGTGTGCTTGATGGGTTTCCAGGAACTCTATTATCTCTGAGCTGCCCATTGGCTCAGCTATTGTTACTGGGGCTCGGTACCCACACTTTGGAGGGCTGGGACGGAGGCTAATGCTTGTGTAATTGAAAAGCAGACCCTCCAGCACCAAGGTCGAGGTGTAACCCAGCGAGCGAAGTCCGCCGGTGAACTGCAGTTTGGATGATTTATGCAGCGGCTGGTATTGGATGCAGGAAGACGTGCATTCATGCATTGAGAGCGTCTTTCTGTGGGACAGAAAGTGTCTTTCTCTCAGCCCCTTCGAGGCTTCAAATGATGCCCAATGTGATGCAAATGACTCATTCATAGTGTGGACGGCTTTGCCAAAAATAGATGGGGAACTCGGTTCTTGGTTTTTGTATCAGGGCTCAATTTTTATTTCCAGTCTTTTTCTCATTCTTTTTTATTGTTATTTTGCTATGAAAATGCAAATAATTCAAAGAAAGACAATGAAAGACAATTGGCGCCCGAAGATGCTTGTTCAAATTGCATTAGGAATTCCGTTTCAAATTGAGTTGGCTCCGACGCCCGACCGGCTCATCACACTGACAATTTGAAGGAGCTGAAATAGCTGAGCGTTCCTTGTCACATTCGTTCAGCGAAGGGGCTGGCGGGATTTAATATTACATGCTCTGGGCAGCAGTTTGGGCTGTGCACGCTTTCTGCCGCATCAAAAACCGTGCAATCAAAATCAGTTTCGCCTTTGCCTTGTTGTCGTGCACATCAAAGATGCCGAGGCATGATAAAGAGAACAGGGACTATTTCTGGCAGGGCGGAGTAGGAACTATTTAATGCCCCACCGGGGCCGTGGATATGAAACATCGATCTGCGGCCGGTCTTCAGATTTGTGATGACAGATCGGCATCTCACCAGTCGGGCAGGCAGCCGTAATCGCAGACTGCTGATGTATGAGGACGGCGGCGACCACTTCCTCCTCCCCGTGATATGAAAAGAAAAACGTGTCTTGTCAGGTGACGGCGGCTCTGCAGTTCTGCTGATTTACTCAACTCGCCGTGCAGCGTCCTGAAATAGACTTCACAGAATAATCATAATTGTCTGATGCTTCAAGCCAGATGTAATAAGGTGTCTGCTGTAATGTGCTTAACATCTGTATATATGATCTATATTTAAAGATGCATGAAGCAGTTACAATATTAACAATATTAAACATCCAGTGACACTAAAATTTATTTGCAGTAGCTTGTTTGATCAGTGCCAAATAATGCCAAAGTACATGACTGAAATGAAAAGGGACACGACTTGTCCCTCTTTGCATTTCTTCCGCAGCGGAATCATTAAATAAATGTCATCTCCAGTTAATATCCAGTGTTGCTGAAAGCCAAGCCCTCATTTGCTTGTTAGTGTCTTTTCCAAACGTGTAGAGACGGCAGCTGCCCGGCTGTAAAAGCCTGTGGGGTCGGTCGGGGGGTGCGGTGCGGTGCGTTTGGGGGTGATGAATCATAAGTGTAACCGTGACTTGCTTACACTGTAGAAAAAAAAAAAAAAAAACAAGTAAATGGGACCACTGGATGTGACAAATGAGCAATGAGGATTCCACAATCTGTTTTGCGGGTTGTGCGTCTGAGCATGCATGGGGGATCATTACAAACACACCAGTGATCGATGGACAACACCAAACACATTCTTTCCTCTTCCCAGTCTTTTCTCCTCCTTCATTTGCAACGGGCTTCCAACAATAAATCCCCATAATGTCCCTTCACAACATGCAATCATATACGTTTGAAGGGACATGGGGTTTTTCTTCCGACTGAGGCGCCATCGCAAATCATCCAAGGCGGTGACAGGGGCGAGTTCTCGTCTGAAGGCCGGCAGCAGAAACACATCACCGCCGGTGGATTTCAGTCATTTCCAAAATAGTTAATAGTGGAAAATACGAGTTTCGCAGTCATATAAATGATGAAGCAGACAAACAGTTTGTCACCTTCATGTACGAACACAAACTCCACTGCTATGACGGATGAATTAGTCTACCGACCAACAGGTGGCGTGTTTTATACGCTCTACTTACACCGGTGGTCCCCTTTTCTCCATTAGTTTGTGAGTTAAAGGCCCAGTGTGGTCGCCAAACGAGGAAAGACGGATGCTCGCTGTTCCACCGGCGTAATTGGATCCCGCGCTGCCGTCGCTCTCTGCCCCCGAAGGGGACGATGTTTTAGAGGGGCAAAGATTGGTCTCCATTTGATTTTAGCCTCAAACTGATCATGAGTCTTCGGACACACGAGATCAACATTACTCCGCGTTGCTGCGTGATGGACCGTCAGGCAGGTGTGCAGCCGTTCCTCTCAACAGCTCTTCACTCAGTGCAGGTGCAACCCCAAATTAAACTCTCATGACTGCCGTGAAAGTGCCGCGCCGGGCGAATGAAATCAATACGTGTGGCTGGCTGACTTTCGGTCTGATTAGTGTGGCAACGCAGGCCGAGCGTCTGCTCGATACAGCAGTGAAAGTCGGGGCAAAGAGTGATAATCAGGTCGTTATTCAATCCATCTCAGATGAATTGTCGCAAGGAAAAACTAAATAATTGCAGAAGTACTGGTGGTGACTTGAATCACTGACATGGTTCTACACACTAAACATGTCCCAAAAGGAGCGATGGGTGTCGTTAGCATCTGGAAAATTTGGTATATGGCATGGTATGGTATTTGGTAACATATGATGATGTACTCAAATACACAATATGCTGGAGAAAGGTCACTTCTGACCCAATACTGATGCCTCCCAGAAACCAATCAGTCCTTACTTCCATTTAATGACTATATCTTTAATGGTTCTCTGGGAGAAAATAAAATGCCTAGTCGGGCAGCTCTTGGGTGCTGGCTGTGTTTCGTCACCACCGGATGACATTTATTTGGCTTTAATGGCTCTTGCACAGACCCAGCAGACTGCATTGCCCAGGGCTTCCACAAAGCAAACAGTTAAACAGCCTCATTATCATCCATACAGCCCCGGCAATCTCATTTCATTTTTAATATATGCGCGCATGTGGGTTTTTTTTTTCCTTTTCTGATTGTGCAGCACATACCGTAAACAACTCTTGCATGCGTATGTGGCCGTAGTGTGTGAAACGACATGATGAAAAAGAATTTGTAATGGCAACTCCGTATGTCCTGCCTGAAGAAATTGTTTTCCAAAAAGTGAACGCTCAAGCAACTAAATGAATCTTTCTCAATCCGTGGGTGAAAACCCGAGTACCTGGAGGAAAGCGGCACAGGCACCTCACAGAGGAATTTGAAACAAAACTGCTTCCTGCTCTGTTGGTGATTCACTTTCAGTGGCATACGTCTTTTTTATGCATGTAAATACGCTGTGTTTTTGATAAACCTGGAGTACCTGGAGGAAACTCAGGCACATACTAACACCACACAAGGGTGAATTTATACCTGCCCGCTAACCACATCTTCACCACCACACTGTGACTTCTACTTGATAGGGATGTGTGTGTGTGTGTGTGTCTCAATGTAATTACCGCCCTGGTGCCGATTGTATATTTTACAGTAACTTGACAGTACTGGAAGTAATTTGTCGGCGGACTGATTCCGTCCTAATAGGCATGCAAATCTAATTTCCCCACAGCTAAAAACAGCCTTCCGAAACAGCATTTCGTTATCAGGGAGCTCCACCACATCGGCCTGGTTTCATGCTTTTCAGTGATGCTCTCTGACCGGCTGCAGAAGTTGCCTCAGGCGCCAAGAGCAGAAATATTACAGCTGTAATGAATGTAGAAAAAAAAAATGCAGTGCAGGGGTTTTTAACAAGTGCTTATACACGGTGTATTAGGATGATGAGCGGGGGGGGGGGGGGGGGGGGGGGGGGGGGGGGGGGGGGGGGGGGGGGGGGGGGGGG
>JBBMJM010150113.1:0-10783 GCA_037832705.1 Centriscus cristatus
TTTTCCAGGCACAGAGGACCTCCCTCCCTCCCTCACTCATTCATTCATCCACTCTTGTGTTTGTCAGGTGTTCTCTTGGGGAAGTAACAGTGCCGGTCAGCTGGGCCACATGGAGACACCCAGCACCATCCCCCGCCTCGCTAAGGTCAGGAAACTTCAAGAACTTCTGGATTCAAGCATCTGCACGAGACACTTCTACATCAGTGACGTTTATACTTCTGCCTCTGCGTCGCAGTTTTTTTGTTTTTTCTCTGTTTACGTCAACTCCAAGATCAGTGATTCAGCGTTTTGTTTGTTTACTTCAAGTGATAGCGACGTTACCATAGTAACTCCAGAGAAATTAGGCTTCATGCGCACACACACACAGGTCAACTCTCTTCTGCGTCTCAGCTGTCAGACGGGATCCGGGTCTGGGACGTGAGCGCCGGGGAGAGTCACAGCCTCCTGCTGGCCGACGGCGACTGCATCCAGCCCATCATTTACTACAGCGGGCAGCAGGTGAAAGAGGACGGACGGCAGGATGAAGAAGAGGAAGAGGCGCAGCGAGCTGGAGGCTGCACCCAGCAGCCTGTACTCCTCCCTTTTTGTATGAATGTAAGTACACGCTGAATCCAGCAGTTGGGATCACAGAACAGAACCATTCGGGATCCTGGTGTGTGTGTGTGTGTTTGTGTGTGTGTGTGTGTTCAGCTGGGTTACGTGAGCAGTGTGTCAGCGGGCGGCCGGCGGTGTGTCGCTCTCTCTGACAGGAACGTCATGGGTTTCATCGCCAGCCTCCACGAGCTCGCATCGGCCGAGAGGAAGTTCTACTGCAAACTGTGCAACGTCAAGACCCAGATAATGCGCCCCCTGCTGGAGCTGGGTGAGACCTGACACAGTTCCTCCCCTGAGCCTGTTGTTGTTTGTAGCTGAACACGTCCGTGTGTCTGCAGACTCCCTGAGCTCCGCCCTCGGCCAGCTGGTCCTCGGGCTCCTGCGGACGCTGGCGGGCCGCTTCAGCCTCTTATGTCACCTGACGGGGCAGCACGCAGCCAGCCTCACCACCAACCTCCGCAGGGGGCGCGACGTCAAGAGCCTGCTGATTCTCGACCACACCAGCATCTTCCTGGACGCCCACAACGAGTGTGTACACGACCTCCTGGCTGGTGGCTCCATTTTGATCGGACATAACGTGTATTTTATCCCCTCAAAGGTACGGCAGCGCCGTGGGCAACTTCCAGGTGATGGGAGGTTTCCAGGCTCTGACCAAACCCTCAGTGTGAGTAACTCCGCCCCCCACCAGACACACACAGCTTCCGTCACGACACACCGACGTGACTCACATCGTTGCATGTTGGGATGGGATGTATTATTATCTTCTACAATTTTCTCAGAGATTCCTTCGGGAAGTGTCCTGAGCTGCTTCAGAGGCTGGCAGAGTGCAGTGAGGAGAGCACCGCCATGGCTGACCTCCTGATGGCGCTCTTCTACATCCCAACGCGCCATCTTGGCGAATACAGCCGGCTGCTGCTCAAACTGGCCACTTGCTTTGAAGTGGTACGTGGATCGTCAGGAAATAAAACAATATATTGTGTCCGATTTTTAAAAATTATTTGTTTTGGGTTTTTTTTATGATGTAATCTAAAAATGATCTGGTGAATGTTTGCCAGAGCTCTGACGACTACCAGAGGCTTCAGGACAGCTGCTCCAGGTTTGAAGCGTTGGGTCTTCAGCTAAAGAGGAAGAAGAAGGAAGCGGAGTACACGTTTCTCTTCTGGAAGAACTTCCCCGGCAAGATGACGGTATGAACGCACACACACACACACACACACACACCCCCGTGTGTGTGTCACATGACGGTACTGAAGCGGGTCATTGTGTCAGGACTCGCTGCGGAAGCCTCAGCGCCGGCTCGTCTGCGAGAGCAGCAACAAAGCCTTGACCCTGCAGAACGCCGGGAGGTTCTCCGTCAACTGGTTCCTGCTTTTCAACGACGCTCTGGTCCACGCGCAGGTCAGCGCCCACCTCCGCTCCGTCCGACTCTTTGCCGATCACACTCTGTAACCTGCTGTGTTTCAAGCGACTGTGTGTGTGTGTGTTTGTGTGCTCTCCTCCGTGCTGTCAGGGCGTGGTGCCTTGTAAAAACCTTGTAAGTATGCAGCGAGCAGCAAATGTCCCTGCAGAGACCCCATCATCATCATCATCATCATTCACTGTCCCACCTTCCTCCTGTGTCCATTTATGCCCGTAAAAAAAGTGAGCGATGCCCATCTTGCTGTAGTTGCTGCGGTAACGGGATCCGCTCACTTCCAGTCGCTGTTGCCTGAAGTAAATAAAGAAAAACGGTGATAACCGTGAAAAAAATATTTAAAAAATCGACATACGACAATCGACTGCTATGTCACTACAACACAGAAGTAGAAATCCACCGCTGACCACCACCATTGGATTCTCTCTTGTCTCCAGTTTGTAGCTCACCTCTCCAATCCTACGTCCTCCACCTTCTGTCTGTCTCCTCCCATGGTCTCCCAGTCCTGTGGTCCGTCCTACATCTTTCCTTTACTCCCCGGCTGTGATGCTTGTTCCGTCGTTCTGTTCTTGTTTGGTTTTGTGTGTGGTGAAAGCTGCCGGGAAAGGAGCGACATCAGAGGAAGCGTAGTGAATCAAACGTAGCAGCTTTTCATGTGGAACATCAAGGTACCAGCTTTCCAAATTCCTTCCTTTATTCTTTTCCCCCCTCAGTTCTCCACCCATCACGTCTTTCCCTTGGCCACGCTGTGGGTGGAGCCCATCCCAGAGGAGAATACCAACTTGTGAGTCTGTCCATCCGTGTGTCAGCATTTTCTGACATAGCACTGTGTGACGGTGTGTCATGCGCACGCAGATATGGGCTAAAGGTGATCACACCCGAAGAAACCTTCACCCTGCTGGCGAGCTCTGCCATGGAGAAGGTATAGAAGCGGGTTCAATAAAGGCGTTAATATGTGGAACGTTACTGCTCCTGGTGGCCAAAACATGTCATTGCAATCGTATGACTCCTGTTTCCAGGCCAAGTGGATCCGCTCCATCAACCAGGCAGTGGATCAGGCCCTGAATGGGGGGGGGCAAGACACATCACCAAGCTCAGGAGCGGGGCAAAAGCTGGAGCCTCCCATCTCCAGGACCGCTTCTTACACGTTTTACAAGGACGGCCGCCTGAAAGAGGCGACGTACGAAGGCCGCTGGCTGGCCGGCAAGCCCAACGGCAGGTGGGACGCACAGACTCGTCAGTAACGTCAACTGGGTTCGAGCGATGAACCGATTGTCGCGTTTCAGGGGCGTGTTGAAGTGGCCTGATGGGAGAATATACACGGGGGCGTTCAAGAACGGACAAGAGGACGGGTGAGTCATGTGACAGTGGGACGATGGAGACAAACTCCACTCATGGGCCTTCGTGCGTCGGTTTAGATTCGGGGAATTTGTGGCGCCCAATAAGACGCTCAACAAGAGCGATTACTACCAAGGCCACTGGAAGGATGGGAAGATGCACGGACTGGGGACGTACAGGTAGAGATGATCCTGCTGAATTTCCCTGGCGGGGGTCAAAGGTCATCGTTGAATGAGACTGTGCGGTCCCCTCGTAGGTACGCCAGCGGCGAGGTTTATGAAGGATCCTTCCAGGACGGCACGCGCCACGGCCACGGCATGCTGCGCAGCGGCAAGCTCAACACGTCGTCGCCCAGCGTGTTCATCGGCCAGTGGCTGCAGGACAAGAGGACGGGCTACGGCGTCTTCGACGACATCACCAAGTACGTCCGTGTTTACTGATGAGGGATGTGGGGGCGGAAGCGACGGAACATGCTTGTTTGGTTTCTTTTCATGCAGAGGGGAGAAGTACATGGGCATGTGGCAGGACCACCTGAGACAAGGCACCGGCGTCGTCGTCACCCAGTTTGGCCTCTACTACGAAGGGGCCTTTAAGGACAACAAGATGACGGTGGGACACGGCGCTGCTCGATGGCGAGATCAGATGGGCAAGCCGAGGAGAAACGAGAGATGCCCTTTTGTCTTTTAGGGAAGTGGGATCCTCCTGTCAGAGGACGACACAACATATGAGGGCGAATTCTCAGATGACTGGACCCTCAGCGGGAAGGTGAGCGTGCACATCTCACGTCCATCCCAGACCGCAGATGAGAGGCACAACGGAACGCAGACCATTGGACCGTTCAGTTTCATCTCCGGTGCCTTCCGCAGGTGGTCTGTTACTTTTACCCCAGTTGGTTGTGTCAGACTGTTGATCGGATGAGGAAGACGCGCCAATAAATCCGTCTGAAGCGCAACCGTGTCTTCACAGCAGCAGCTTGAAATGCGATGCTAACAGCGCCGTCGTTTACGTGAGGTCGCAGCGAGCGGCCTTGCTGCGCTTGGACTCTTTGGCCTGGAGTGGGCTTCTAAAATCTGAAATCATCAGGGTGTGCTGACGATGGCGAATGGCGACTATCTGGAGGGTTCCTTCAGCGGCGAATGGGGCAGCGGCCTCAAGGTCACTGGCTCCTACTTCAAGCCGCATCTGTTTGACGCCAACAAGGAAAAGACTCGCACTGTGTAAGCCCTGCATTAGCATCGATATGCTAATACTAGTTAACCCTGCAGGCACACTGATTTGTATTGTTTTTGTGTGTGTGTGTATGTCATGTGGCAGGAAGTTGGGCCGTCTGTGCGTGTGCGCTGAGGATAAGTGGCAGGCGGTGTTCGACGAGTGCTGGAGTCAGCTGGGCTGCGAGGCGCCAAGCCGGGGCGAGACCCGGAAGGCGTGGGACAACATCGCCGTGGCCCTGACCAGCAGCCGACGCCACATCCAGGACAGGTAGGCAGGAACAGGAACGCCCCCTACCCCCCACCCCCGATCCGAGATCGTCCACCCACGACGTGTGTGTGTGTGTGTTTGTCAGTCCGGATCTGCTGTCTCAGAGTCACTGCCGAACCCTGGAGAGTTTGGAGGTCATCCCGCAGTACGAAGGCCCCATCACCATGGACAGATATCACACCATCCGCCTTTACCTCATCAAAGTGAGTCCCGGCTGAACCCGCCCAGACCAAACCCTTGGTGCGCCTGATCATCAGGGTTCTCATCCCTCAGGCTTGCGACACGCCCCTGCATCCACTCGGCCGGCTGCTGGAGGCCCTGGTGGCCGTCTACAGGATGACCTACGTGGGCGTGGGCGCCAACCGGCGGCTGCTGCCTCAAGCCGTCAGCGAGATCAAATCCTACCTCAACCGCATCTTCCACATCGTCAGGTGCCTCGCGTGCAGTCAACATTTTTACCTCCGCCTCCGTCTGTTAGCAAGAAATAACTCAAAGGGCATTTATGAACAGATTTTAAAGATAATTTCAGGAATTGACAGCTGATTCCAGGTTTTTAGTTGAACTGTCAGTTTTATATTGTGTATATTTCTTTTTGTTTCGTTTGTACAGCGACCCTCCTTAAATAAAATGTACTATTATTATTAGGTGGAAATCACATTATGGGTTGAGATGAGCTGCTGGGTGGAGGTCTGCACTGGAGGTCTGAGTGTTTGGTATTTTATTTTTGGTGTTCACTCATTGGTGTATTCCATCTCTGCAGGTTTCTGTTCCCAGACCTGCCAGAAGAGGGCGGTCTAATCCCAGAGCCGTCCGGCAAGCTCCAGGACGGGAAGGAGCCAGGCTCAGCTGATGCCCAGCTGGAGTCGCCCAAACCTGGGTACACATCTGATCGTGCCCCCGTGAAACATCCAGCTACAAGATGAATAACTGCAGCTCTTGAACCTCTCCTCCTCAGCCGTGCAGTGAGCAGCACAGGCCTGCTGCTGCCCGTCCTGCTGCCGCGCCTCTACCCGCCTCTGTTCACCCTCTACGCTCTGGAGAAGGAGCGGGAGGACGACTTGTACTGGGAGTGCGTCCTCCGCCTCAACAAGCAGCCCGACCTGGCTCTGCTCGCCTTTCTGGGCGTCCAGCAGTACGTCTCCCCCTGAAACAACAACAACAACAACACAAAAACAAACTTTTCACGTGAAAATCTTTTACTTCTCAGGAAGTTTTGGCCGGTCACCATTCCTGTTGCCATGGCTACGCATGGGGAAAAGCAGCAGGTGATACTACTCTTTTAACCCTTTACCTGGTGTGTAGAAGGAGCTAGGTGAAGGAGGTAATTACGGTAATCCAATCTGCGCATGTCAACCGATATAGTCCTGTAATTAGGGTACTGGCTAGCTAGTGCGACCTGTGGGGGTGGGGGGGCAGTGGGTTCAAATTGTTGAAACACACGTGTTCCTCCTCCAGGTTCTCTCCAGCACCAAGGACGCCTGCTTTGCTTCAGCAGTGGAAACTCTTCAGCAGATCAGGTAAAAACAGACAAACACCTACGTACTACACAGCGCCGTTTGCGGTGGTGTTGACTTTTTGGGTTCCGCTTGTCGGCAGCACCACGTTCACCCCGTCGGACAAGCTGCAGGTCATCCAGCTGACCTTTGAGGACATCACACAGGAAGTGCTGTCGTTGCTGAAGCAGGACTTCCTGTGGTCCATGGACGACCTCTTTCCCGTGTTCCTCTACGTGGTCCTGCGCGCTCGGTCGGCACACAGCGGCACAGACACCCCCACGCATGTAGATTGAGGCCCAGTGTGTGATCATTTTGGAAATTGTTTCTGTTTTCATGGTTTACCAAAGAATCCGGAACCTGGGGTCAGAGGTCAGCCTGATTGAAGACCTGATGGACCCATGCGTCCAGCATGGAGAGCACGGCATCATGTTCACCACGCTCAAGGTACTGTACCTTGTTAAAAGGTCAAATCATTAGAGAATCGCGGTATTCCTGAGTACAAGCCCTCTGGTGGCCTGCGAAGGTATTGCAGGTCATCTAAAAAGAAATGACGTCCATATTTGTTTCGCCCTTTGCTTTTTAGCAATGTGATTAGCAGTGTGAAGAATGTCTGAGCACTTTTGTGCACCACTCGTGACTTTTATTCTGAAAGTCTGGCCCTGTCTCTTCCTGCAGGCCTGTTACTACCAGATCCAGCACGAGAAGATCACCTAAAGAAGCTGTGGCGTCTTTCCTCGGTGCACGCTGCTGGCCTGCCCCGCCCCCAACGACCCCAGCTGCCAATCACAGCGGAGCGGGACGAGCGGAGCTTCAGAGCGACGGACGTGTGCAGCAGCCAATGAGGGCTGAGGAGGGATGAGGAGGACAGGGATCATCCCGCCCCCTTCCCTTGCTCGCAGACACTGAGGAGCATCTCAGCGAGCAGCCACATGAATATTATTTTTGTTGTTGTGGTTTTAAGTGCCAATACTTCACACAATGTCAGATTTTTACTGTCACTACTTTATTACTGTATTTATTCAAAACAAATCACCACTTGACAGTATTTTTGCATCATGGAGAATGACCTTCCTGACTTTAAATGTACAGTCTGTAACTGTTTACCAGTCGATGTGGTCGCAAGCTTCGGTTAGCGGATGAAAGAATTGCGGGGGGAGGGGGGGCAATATCGTTCATCTTTTCCTGTTTGGAACCACTGGTGTTTATGGTTACAAGTGTTCCTCTTCTTCCCGCAGGTGTCTGTTGCATCCACTCGGCTTCATAAAAACCCTTCTAAGTATACGTAACGTCTCTCCGCCACCATCTGTTACCTTCTTTTTTTTTCTTTTTTTTTCTTTTTTCAAACCAATCACAGCGTGAACTTGTCCGTCATTCTTTGTGTGTCGCGGCTCTCGCCAGTTTATAAAAGGGCTTAAGAGGGATTCAGGGGATGACAAGCCTTTTTTTTTATAATATGGCTTTTATTTCCCGCTGGTGATTCAACAACAAAAAGCCAGTGGAGAAAAAAAAAAAAAGCTAAAGCTGTTTCCCTGAAGGCTCCAAACACAGCTGAGACAAAGCTGCTGGTGGTGGGGGGGAATCCTTTGAAATTATGTTTGACGCTAATCTACCGATGAAGGGACCGTCCACATCAACTTTATCAAACAGAAATTCTTGAAATTCTCTCATCCGAACTGCTGCTATTTGTCAATCTGGCCATCAAACGTCCATATGTGAAAGTGCAAATGACACAATTGCATTTTTACTTTGCGCCGATGACTCGTACGCATGAGAGAAATGAAGGCGCTGAAGTGATGTTTAGTGGGTGAAATCAAGGCCTCCGAGGGCTTCCCTACTTGAAAAGTGATGCAATATTGTAAACTGATTTTTTTTTTCCTTTCTGTTTTTGCCTTGTAAACCGTTTCAAGTGGACAAAGATCACTGTAATTCACTTTACATTCACACTCTTTGACGCTGTCAATCACTGTTCTGTGTGTCAGCTGGATGATATCAAACTGCACTGTGTGTCTTTTACGTCCAATTTTTTTTCTCCAAAAAAAATAAATAACGATGAAGGTTAATGAACTCATGTGAATAAACTCTGTATGGAAAGTTTGTCAATTCCTGGTGAGAAATAATCTGCAAACAGTCGGTTCAGAGCGTAAACTGCTTTGTGTGAAGAGATAATCTGAGTGTTTGGGCCACAATCCTGCGTCCGAGGACCTTCAGATGGAAGGACGGACGTGTTTACTTCACTCCTCAGCTCGGATACTTGAACCCGACAAGAGTTATGTGTTCTCGCCTGTTGACTTTCCTACCGCATCACTCGGCAGTGAGGAGACGTCGGAGTCGCCTCTGTCTCCCCCCCACACAGATCCAGGTCCCTGCGTGCTGTTAGAAGCTGAAAGAGTTAAGACGATTTGGAGGCCTGACCAGCCGGCCGGTGAGAGAGGAGCAGGCTTCCGGTCGGCCAGAGGCAGGAGGCTCACTTGCTCAGGATTAAGTGGGATCTGGAGAGATTACAGCTCTCTTTTTCGCTCCCCACAGCTCGATGACAGTGCACCGCTCCGGCCAGTATCCAGGGAATATTTTCCCACCAAGCAACCACCTTTCTGCACCTGCTCTGGTGCCAGAAGCGGAAGGATCCGGAAGATAACAGCTGTGAATCATCCTTTAAATTTCAGAGGTAAGAGACAATGGATGAAGGCCACTTCTCCTTCACTGTACAAGTCTGACTTGCAGTGAACTACTCTCGCTATTTAAATCTGTCTAATTGTTGTTGCTTTTTTAAACCTAGACAGTTCAGCCCACCCGAGTTTTATTTCGTCCTCTGACCTGTTTGTCTCTGAGTTGGATAAAAATGATGCTCACTCTCAGTGTTGTTTATGCCATCAAGCAGAGATTAAGGTTCTGCCACATTTACATCCCTCGAAGTGTGCCATTAACCCCTGACCTGTTCACGCCAACAACCAGCTAAAGACTGGATCAGACAAAGTGGGCCGGGACAGACCCCTGAACGAAGAAAATGAAGCGTTTTGGTAAAACAGAAGCTTCTTTCTAATCCGCCGGTTCCTCTTTTTAAGGTAATTGCCGCTCCCGGTAAGCCGTCAGTCAGCGGGTGGTCAGGGTCAAAGGTCAGGGTGGGGGTCTGGTGACCATGAAGCAGGCCGTGGAGGCTCAGGTCTTAAGCCCCCACAGTGAACTCGGAGAAGACGGTCAGTTTGCTACACGAATGTGCAGTTTTTGCTTCATACTGTGAATGTGTGGGTTGTTGTAAATCGCCCATTTCTACGGAAGACGATTAGGGCCACAGGGTAAGATTCACACGTAAAATGATCAGACTTTTTCTCTCACAATTCCTACGTTAATCTTACATGTTGACCTCACCCCAATGTAGTTTTCATTTTGTATGTTTATGGATATATGAATATGTGTGTGTGTGTTTGTGGTTCTTTCCACCCTTATTAAGCTTCATTTACTTTAGTTATGTTAAGGTTCAAAGGTCAGATTTGTGTATATTGCTGCTTTTAAGAACCAATATCCTCTCAAGGATGAATAAAGTGTCCTTCAAGTGGTAACCGATGTGTGTGTGTGTGTGTGTGTGTGTGTGTGTGTAGGCCTGCGTCAGATCCTGACCGATGTGGTTGCAGAGGTGAGGCAGTCGGTGAATCAGGAGATCGGCGGAGCTGAGATCCTCCACAGCCTGCTGAACGCCTCCTGGCTGCAGTCGCTGCTGAAGGTGTGAAAACGAGCTCCCAGTTGGTCCCCGAGCTGTGATCTGTGTGTGACGATGTTGTGTGTCCACAGGTGTACGAGTGTCTTCAGCAGTACCAGAGGGACTCCCCAGCGCCCTCTCTGGAGTACGCCTCAGGACTCTCCTTCCAGGTGACACTCTCCTCTCATGCTGTGTTCGTTTCACAGGCGCGTTTTCTTTTCTTCTCAAATACGCGGCTTCTGTGCAGCTGCTGATCGACATTAAAGCGTTGCCCGGAAGCTCGGAGGACGCAAAGGAGCTGTACCGACTCCTGCGCCAGCCTCACCTGCAGGTCAGCGACTCCCGTCACCGGTGCATGGAACGCTTACTTGTTCAGCATATTTCAGCAATTCCAGGTGGTTTTCAGAGGAAAGGAAAGGAATTAGAACAATGCATAAAAAGAAGAAGCAGGAAATCAAACAGTAAAAAAAAAAATCATGTTTGGTCAAAAGGACGATACTGAGGGTTTATTCCAAATGTTTGGTGCAAAGGTTCAGTGGTTAGATTCAGTATTAAACCTACTGTATATTCCCCAGGCTCTTCTCTCAGCTCATGATACGGTGGCCCAGAAGGACTATGATCCGGTGTTGCCGCCGATGCCAGAAGATGTCCCCGATGATGAAGAAGCGACCAGGATCGTCTGCCTGGTGAAGAACAAGCAGCCTCTGGTGAGCCAATCAGCTCACGTGTATCATAGAAACTTCCTGAGGTCGAAATTGTCACGAAAAC